>OX375867.1:76532586-76695780 GCA_947359475.1 Heligmosomoides polygyrus bakeri
CAATCTCCGATCTTGCCATATGGACATATAACACAACTATCTGATAAGCACTGGTTTTCGTAGAGTCTATTTCTAACCAGTTGACATTCAATAGTGTCGTTTGGTATGTTGCCTAAAACGACATCATTCTGCAACTGGGCTCGAACTATGCTAGTTGCTAGTAACTAGTAACTGTAGTAACTGTGCTAGTAACTAGCATAGTTCGAGCCCAGTTGCAGAATGATGTCGTTTTAGTCAACATACCAAACGACACTATTAAATGTCAACTGGTTAGAAATAGACTCTACGAAAACCAGTGCTTATCAGATAGTTGTGTTATATGTCCATATGGCAAGATCGGAGATTGTTCTCGGGAGGGAGCAGTCTATCAGATTGAGTGTCAGACATGTAACTGCATATATATATATATATATATATATATATATATATATATAGGGGAAACGGGGAGAAAACTAGCCATTCGAGTTAAAGAACACCTGATTAGTAAACAGCGTGGTAACATCAGAACACCTCTCGGAAAGCATAGAGCTGAGGAGCATAACGGTAGCGACTTTGAGATTAGGTGCAAGGTGTTGGCGGTAGAAACAGAAATATCGGCAAAGAAAGCATTGGAGGCGTTCTGGATTTTTGCAAGAAACCCTGGCATGAACGACCGTCAGGAACGCCCGTCAATTACAAATGACTTTCTGCCTTTTGTGCCAAAATGCGAGCTGTAGAATGGAAAGGGCGCATGTGCAGGTCGTTATCCGTTCTATCCGTCGCTGCACAGTAGGTCTCATTTGCCCGGTCGTACTAACAGAGAGCTGCGGCTCCTTTGGTGGATCTGACGTAAGTTTATCCCTCTTTGAGTGGGCTTTCATGGGTGGTTTCTCTAAGGAAGCGGAACCGCTAGAGTGGGGCTAGCGCTTGATGGGGTAAATCGCATATCTAATATTTGCCCCACGTTCAGGCCTCTGAGGAAGACGGAAGCGTCGAAACGTTAGGCCTGGCAATAAACATCCACCATAACAACCTCGAACGGCACAAAGCAAAACACTAACAACTATTTGATTGCAGTATTCAGAGAAGTCAAGTATTCCATAGTAGGTGTACTCTAGGTCAGTAACTCCGTTGACAGCTGCTAGCTCCTGGTTGTTCAAGAAATATCTGGTGGGCGTGTTGCTAATACCTAACAAGGGAAGGGGCTGAAGCGCATGTCTGAACGGGAGAGCGAGTCACATATGGAGAAGCCCCACCCCTCAATTAGTATAAAAGTGTGTTTATTTTTTGCCAAGTCGTTAAACTCAAGGAGTAGGGGTCTTTGAAGTCGCAACGGAATACGGCGCGAAAAAATTTTGGGGGTCTTCTATGCCCGCGACACCTCTGCCAGCAAGCGGCTCGGAGTGCAGTGGAAACGACGTTGTTTCATGCGAGGAAGGTCGGGGGTTTGGTTCGCTGCTGCACTTTTGCATTTCAAATTAAAATTAAAATTAACCTAAACGGCATCAATACACTCTTTCCCTCATCTTTGCTTGTAACCTTGAAATCAGAGGTCTGCTGGAGATTTTCGAAAACCTCACACCAACAATGTCTGCAAGTGGTAATCCACCTGCTCATGCTGAAGCATAGCTCACCTTAAGACAAGGAACCTTCGAGAGAAGAAATCAAGCTGGCTGAACGGATGGTCAGCATACCCAAGGACGGAGTGCTACCGCTGTTGTTAGTTGCCGAATCAACTAACAACCGCGGCAGCGACGTCGCTTCGCATGAACGGTGGATCAGCGGGCCTCTGAAGACACGAAAAGGTCGAAACGTTAGGCCGCTCAACAAAATGATCCACCTACAACCTCGTTTGGTACAGAAGCATTAACGCGTTAGCATCGTGAGTATTAGCACAGCCCAAGGATCTTTAACAGCTTTTCTCGTATAGCAAAACTCTACAAGTGCAGTGCATTTCTTATAGTATTCATATGGTTTACTATCTAAACAACGCTTTCCATTGTTTTATGGTGATTAGGATAATTTGAGTTTCCTGTTCTTAGGTTTTCCAAGCATCTTCAAATGTGAAATAAGAATCGGGAGTGGACAGAAACTCTAGTTGAGAATGTGTAAAGAAATGAAGGAAGTCTTGAAGCCCCTTCAGAAGAATGAAGTAAAAACTATTCAGAACGCCGCTGTTCGAAAATTCGACGAGGTTCAGAGCAGCGAAAAGGAGCGATTGCAGAGTTGAAGGAATCAAACTAGTGCCCTCAACAGACATTGAGATCCCAGGTAACGTAGATATATGGTACGTCAGTTTCTATTTTATTTTTAATAGATTGTTCATTAAAATGATCTAACACATTTGCTTGAGCCAGGAGCGACTGTTAGAGAGGCTATATGTTGTTACAGGATGTTTTGTTGCGATCAAAACTCTTGCGCCAGGCGGGACTCGAACCCACATCTTCTGCTTTCCGGGCAGCGATGTTCGCCTTACACCAGCGGCGCCGCACGTTTGACTGGTCATTAAAAGCTTCATTACAAGAGAAGAAGGACAGCAAAATCACAGCTGCGTTCCTCCACCTATGTGACAGCAATCCCTCCCTGAAATTGCAGTGAGCCTCCATTATGATGAGCAGCAACTGGAGCCTTCGAACAAAATCAGAGGAGTCTCATCATGACCTTGCCTGACCGTGATATCTTATCGTACAAAATGTCACCGACAGCCTTACCAGTGACTCTGCCTACGTTGCGGCCGTCGTGATTCGAAGTAACTCGACCAACTGGCTATTTTTTAGACACATGCAACTTCAGGCGCGTGAAGTGCAGTCGGAGGTGCCGGGTGCACACGATACCAGGTTCTTGGTTCGATTTGCCATCAACCAGTAGGGATGGAGAGCTTGTTCAACTAAGCTCTCCATCCTAACGGGATCGGTGAACTGGTACCAGACTTTTCTGGGAAAGATGAAGCGCTGATTTGTTTATCGGCTGGTCACCGCAAGTGGCCGTATGAGAAAATACGCATTCAAGCCACCTCTACCACTTCGCCTAGAAGTAGAATGCATGGTGTATCCCAAAAGGGGATTGAGTAACGCTGTCCTTCATCCTTTATGCAACATCAGTCAGTCAGCTGGCTTAAGACCCGCACACTTTTGCGGCGAGCGGTGGGCGGCGAAAAAGATGAGTCACGCCGCTCCCGCGACAATGCTGGCGTCAAGCGGCAGAGACACGGAGCGGCGAGGTCTGTATTTCTAGTCGGAACTTATTCGCTATTCGCCTACCCGCGCTCTACCCGCTCCAGCGGCGCCGCCGGCGGCGGGCTCGGCGTCCCTGCCCTGTGGTTAAGGATAGGGCCGCGGCGATACCGCAGAAGTGTGTGGGGACCTTTACATCGAGACAACAGATTTCCCCTTCGTCGTGAGAGGCGGGCAGCATTGGCTGAACGATACGGCGACTGAAGGTTCGCTAAGGAAGTGTATCCCTCACCTTGACGTCTTCCGGTATTTCGGAGTCCAATTTAAATAGTGATATAAACACTCCGCCGGGTGTGCGTCTTCGCTGACCGTTTTCAGTCTGAAACAGGCCTTTCGATGCTAACTCTAAACAGGTTAGAAGAAACCATAGCGATACCATCATCCCACCAGTTGACTCGACCTTTCGCGTTTCTTCGAAGAGCGCCAAGGCCTGAGCAACCACGTAATTTATTCAACATGAAAAAGCACTGAAGCGAATGGTGAAAACTACCTTCTCCATTCCGCAAACATTAACGATGTTCTTCACCGTTTTCGGATCTCGCTCTCCCATTGCCTTTCCTATTTCATCTCCAAGCTGCTCAAGCGTTATATCCGAAGCGAATTCAGCAGCCATCAATGTTTCAAGGGAGTAGGACGCAGAAAGCAGTTGTAGAGGATCGACCACCTCAAACAACAGCAGGACCGGTACAATGGAGCGGAAGCGAACGCTGCAAAAATAAGCTCACCTTGCCAGGCCACGGCCGCTTCAGGCCATTGCCTCGACCTCTGTCAACGAAGCTGCCGCGTCCACCGCCACGAATCCGCCCTGGAGGTCCCCTACCCCGGCTCGAGGTGGCATGGTTACTCGAATGCCCTAAACCAATAAGGAATCGTCGTTGCTACACAGGACGGCAATTTCACATAAGTCCATTGACCACCTCGCTTTCCAAGAGCACCGCGAACAACCTCTCTCCCACGAGAGTACCAGTTGTCTCTTGAGGAGATTCGCTCACAAAACGCGGTTTCAACGGAGAGGTCGATCGGAGCGTCGCCAAACGGGTCATCGGATGAGTTCTCAGCTTTTGCTTCTTGCTCCGCTGTCTTGCTGTACTAAACCGATTATTCAAGCATGGGAATCAGCCCTGAGCACGTCTAGCAAAAGCAAAGAAAATACATAAAAACGGTAAAGGTCATGCAACTAGTAACAAAAGTTTCTTGAGGAGCACTTTGACTTGTAGTTGATAATGCTTTCTTCTTTCATTCGTCTATCGTTGTAATATAAAAAGAGAATATATAAGCACGTGACTTAACAAGCAGCTTACCGATTCCAACTCTTCCTTATCAACCCGTACAAAGTTTGTAGGCACGTGATACGTCTCGACCCCACGAGCAATGCGGCTGTCATTCTAAACAAAATCTGGTTAGACTCTCAAAACGGTAAAGAGTGACATAAACCCTCACACTTTTCTTTTCTAACGAGATACGAGAGCCTTTCTGTAACAAGTTCTGCTCCAGCAGGGCATCTCCCCACAGAGTCGCCGCGCGCTTTGCAGATGGTCCTTCGTCCTCCTGAAAATAGAAGACTAGCAAACATAGCAACACCTGTCTCCAAATTAGATTTTATTTCTCACAACTCTACTGCGAATGTCAAAAAGTCTAAGTTCACATTACGGTACTGCTACATGGTGAACCTAGGCACCTTTGGCGTGGGTCATGCCAGTAGGCTGACTCGCGAGGTGCTCATATTCTTTTTGGTTCAATTCTCGTCCACATCAGCGAAACAGAGCAAAGAACTGGGCAAGAGAAGGAGCTTCAGAGGGGATGCGATTTCAACACGGTTAAGTAGTATGTGCCCCATCCCATCACAGACTACGCAACCAAAGCAGATGTGCTCCCGATATTTCTCCCGGCGTAAATAAGCTCGGGGGGGAGGGGTCAACACGTAGGACAGCTCCATACATCGTTTTTTGTTCTAAGAAACTAGGTTTTTCACAGCACTGGTGTGTTCTACCTTACGATGAACTAGGATAGGCCATTATCGATGTATCTGGACATACATGTGCCTTCTTATCAAGGCGGATAACTAATAAGTACAAGGTGACCTCTCCCCACAAGCCTATTTGCGCCTCTCTCCCATTTAATATCAACTTTCCTGAAAATCTGTCTAGTTCGTCGCCGTGATTCCGGGAAGTGTCTTTTGCTTCGGCACGGTGTTTTTTAGCTTATGCAGTCGAGAAGTTTTCGAAACGGTACAATGTTATTCTGAACAGCATGAAGACCAGCAGTTTTTGACCAATCTTCAGTGAAACCAACAGCAGCGTGGACCCTATTGTAAGCGATACATAGGATCGCTCAGATCTTAAAATTCACCAGCATATGATTGCATATGATAGGAAACCAATAATTATGAAATGATAATTATGTAAAGAAAGAGGCTGTTGTGGTAAATCACACTGCATTAGCTGCTGAATACACTTATCGTAAGGTCTAGTCACTCGTTTCACCTGTAATGAAAACTCATCGTCGGTGCAACCCTGACGAGCATTACCCATCACTGAATATTTCATGAGCTCTTGTGCTAAAAGACTACAGCTCATGAACGTCACATGGTTGTATGTCTTGCTTTTCATAGTTCTATGATCCACTACAGATACGATGATAACAGCGACATCGAGTCATTAGCTGGTCCGCTGGACAAAGTTGTGCGGCGCAGCTATCAAGCTTGCATGGCCCATAACGACGTCTATGTGAAATATGAAACTCTGCATTTTTCAGCAGGCTTAGTCGTAGGGTGCAGGAGGAGTGACTTTACAACAGCTTCACACCATAAGGACAAATTTTCGGAAAGCAGTGGCTAAGTCGAGAAGCAAAAGAGATGGTTCATAGCGGAATGTTGTCTCGTGAACGTGAAGGGAATGGGAGAATGTGTGATATATACGGCCTTGAGGAGAGAGCACACCACAACCCAAGCGACCCTTGTATGCGCACGGACCAACTAGTATATTATAACCGCTACAGGGATAAAAATATTGAGGAAATTAGGAACTAGAAAGATGTGAGAGTAAATGGTGGGGTCGAGTCGATGTCTCGCAGTCATGTGACGATGTGATTAACTCTAGTGAGTCACATCGACTGTGCGTCGATCGTCGAGCACAGTGCTTAGTGCTATTCGCAGTGTACTGTGTTGAGAGGACGTTGGCTTTGCAGTGAATGCTGCTGTTAAATTCACCGGAAGAGTGTATGAGTGAAAGGCGACCACACGCAAGATGAGGGACACACATTCACGCTCTGGCTTGGCCACACGCGAGCACCAGGGAAACAGTTGTTCCTCCTTCTACCAGCAGTACAACTAGCCATTCGAGAGCATGACCAACATCGCTCTACCAGCGGTGGGCAAACTACTGGTTCTGCTGGCAACTGCTTTCGATAACACCGAAGGTCGATGGTAAACTTTTGTGCGAACAAAGCTCTGTGTTCCGGTTGCTACAACTACTAACCATGGCTCAGCTATGGATGCAAAACCCACCATTACAACCGCTCCCTCAAAGTTCTCAGGAAGAGGCAACAACTATTAATGCATTGCTCAGCTTGAAAGCTCGAAATTGTGATCATTTGCTGCTTCCGGCCAAACGACTTCGAAAAACTGTGCAAAAACCTAGAAATACCTAACGCAGCGCTTTGGTTTCTCTGACTAGCGTTGGTGATTGTCGTTTGTTTATAGAAAAGACAACAATGATTGCCTCCTTGATTCTTGCGAAGACTAGAATTCCAGATTTTCTGATCGACTAACCAGCTCAGCTAGCCTACGCTTCCATTGAAAGCAACTCTGGAGATAAATACGACCTCTCCCCAACATCACAGGCCGTTTACTTATTGACTTCGCATAGAAACCATACAGTAGAGGTTCGTAGCCCTTATTTAACAGATTGCGCGATTCTCATCTGCGATGATGTGATCATGTGTTTTGAGAGTGCGGTGACACCGTCCGTTGAACCACAGCGACAACATGCAGAAGGACCCCGGAAGAAGCGCTGGCTGAATGCATCCTATATGGACTTAAAGACTGGTGATGCTCACTGTGACCTGGTATTTGATTGAGAATTGGCGACACCACACCAGGAGGCGGACCCACCATCGAATGGGATAAACGCTCAAGAAAGTGATGACGAACTTGGGATGTCTATTCGCAACGTTACCTTTTGAGTACTTTTTACCGCTAATTCAGCTACTCGAAAGTAATCACGAGTAGAGTATAAAAACGCCCTGTCAGCATCAACACTCTTCCAATGCAATCACGCATTGCTTCTGATAACAAGCTCTTTCGAACTAAAACAGTTTAAGGAGATTGTGGTACTGCAGACTGTGGGGTGATAGGGATGAGCGAGAAATGCTTAATGACGAGCAAAAATCTTAAGGGTACACACGATATAGACCCCTCGAAGCTCAGCTCTGCGCAAGCAGAAATATTAGGTCTAGTGCATCACTGTATCCCTCGCTCCCTTTCCTCTACCGCGATGTCCCTTACGTGCAGGACCTCTACATGACAAAGGCATAAGAGCACGCCTTTCATATGGAAAACAAACTGAGAACGCCCACTCTACCTCTTCATTTGCTTCCGAGCTTTCCTTGACGTTCAATGGGAGGTCGTCTTCTTCCCGATCAGATGAGTCGGAATCTACAAACTAGACAAGGCGATGAAGCATAAGACGAACGATCTAATGCAGCACGAATATAAAGCACATACCATGCCCTCTTCCTCTGTAAGCCATTTACCTGAAGAAACGACTTGAGCAAATATATGACTGCTTCAATACGCTAGCCGAGGTAGAAACGGATACGATACCGATAAAGAGAAGCTATGGACACGAGATATAGTACTTCATTTCATCTCAAAATACTATGCAAACGTAAGCAAACGATCGCTGAGGAGTTGGTCGAATAATACAAGCGCTGCGCAAGAGGAGTCTACCACTTGAGCAACTCGCCTGACGAATACTATACACACAGGGTATTCATGAAGCAGCCGGGGGATACACGTACGACTCGGATGACTAACACGTTGTCTAGTTTACATACACAATCTCAGCCTTTGTTATGGGTGTTTCCCCAGCCTCGACGATGATCGTCCTTGTACTCATCCCACCTCATCAATCTCGCCCTTTCGCGCTCCTCTTCCTCCTCTCGTTCGCGGTTCGTTGAGGAAGTAGCGTCAGGATCGCTAAAATATTGCCCAATTACTTCTTGAAGAATTAAATACAGGCTTGAAGTCGCGATTGTCCACTACCTTTCGCCAGTTGCCTTTGGAAGTGGTTGAGATGGTGATGGGCCATTTCCAAAGCGCTGAGTGTACCACTCGTCAACAGTCATTGTCGGGATAGACGGGTAGCCAAGTCCAAACACCGCCTTTTGCCGTTCCGTTCGAGCAATTATAAACGGTCGTAGAGGAGCTAAAAAAATTCGCTAAATTATAAAAATCAACCAGGATGTGTTGCCACCGCCACCCGTTAGCGGACAGGCGCGCTCGATACTCTACACTCTAGCGACACTACGACAATATCCTTGGCGGACTTGAGATGAAGGATAAAAGCTGCCGCGTTGACAGTCAATTTTTCATGCTTACTCAGTTAACCAGTATGGGTGGCTAGACGACTTGCCATTGCGGGCGAATTTAACGCAATTTTTCGCCCCTTAAGGAGAGCATCCGTCTTTTGCCAAAATTTTCAGCGCGGCTCTACATCACACATTACACAACCAGTATAATCTGTAGGCAAAATACTCATCATCAGCTCCTGAAATATGTAAAGAAAAAAGAAATCACCGCTCACTCTAGCATGTCTGTTTTTCCTACTATTGTCGATTTTTGCACTAATCTAGAATCATTCCCGAGGGGCTCCAAAGCTGCCGTGAGCTTAAACACTGGATGAGCTCAACATTGAGTTGTACGAGAATAGTTTCATTCGCTCATCGTAGAGCGACACGCACCTGGCTTAGCGCCGTTGCTGGCCTTCGCGCTTTCGCTCATCGGCTCGGAGTCGACGACTCCATCTTGCATCCTTTTCTTCATCATTTCGACGAGAGGTAGCTCTTCTGAAAACTTGGCTTCAAGTAGATGACGATAACTCCAAAAAGGGCATTTTGAGGTAAGAATACCGGCACACTGTTTCGCAATGTCCACACATAACAAACCTTCAATCGATTCCAGTTCCTCTAATGCCTTCTCCTGCCAGTACTTCGCCACCGTCAAATAAAGCTCTCTCTTAAAAAATAAACGTCAGTTGAGACAGAACGCATGGAGTAGCATTGCTGAGGATACCATACTAAAACTGATTCATCGCCGTGGTTCTGACTGTGTTGGATCCTCAGGCGTTCCATGGCCACCTTCAGCTCTTTTTGCTTTCGAAACCGGGCGATCTTTTGCTCTCGTAACTCTTCTCCGGTGAATTTCTTCAGTCCGAAACGCGATACATCAGAACTGCCCTCTGAAGTCGTGGGAATGAGTGGGTTCGCGCTCCCGAGAAGTAGCTGGATTACACGATCACTACTTGACTGTTTGTGAATTTTTCGCCGAAACACGCAACTCGCTTGCAGCACAGAATACACAAGCGTGCCGTCTTCACAACCATCACCCTGAATTTCCTCTCAGACTACGCGGCGGCAGCAACTGGTCGTCCGGACAAAGCACGCGCACCAATTTTGCAGCCGTCGGCAATTAATCGATGTACATGGTTTGCCCAGGCGACTCTGCTGCTGTTGCAGATCATGAGCAAGCAGAAAATCTCTGGCCAGCGTTGCGTAAACCAGCTCAAATATTGAGAAGTTGATGTGCAGCTCGAATTACCCTTCCATTAGATCATGCTCACTCGCAATTACCTTGACCATCCTCCATGAAGGAACAACCACGCTCGAACTCGAAGCCATAGCTTCGCAAGCGACGAAGGAAGTCGCGGTAATAAGCCTAAATGAACACCCTTATATGGAAGAGCTCATACAACACTGAAAAAAACTGCAAGGGTCGTTTCATCCGCCCATCACTTTAAATGCACCTCTGCCTAACTACCACCTCCTATACTTCTTCCCGCCAAACCTCTTCACGGTCAAATGGATCGTTCTGAAAAATCAGACTCCAATTCGATTATGAAGTCGCATACCCGACCTGTCCATTAATTTCCTATCACAAACTCCTGAGCGCTCAAGACAGAGGAGTCACCCAGAAGGGTACCGTTGTGCGTGGAACTAGGCACGGCAACGGCTCCAGGACCTAACTCCAACGCGACGTCGCGCGCTAGCCGCGTGCGATGTCGCGGCGCTGAAACGTGGACGTGCGCTCGGTGACGCATGGTTAGCCGCGGGGCACGAAATGTTCTCAGTGTTTAAGCTCCCAGATCACATTTCTAGCAAGGAACTTAAAATCACACAGGATGTGGTAGGCAACAGTCTGCAGTAGGACAATTGATCCGAGAATGGATAATAGTGACCTTTTTTCCGTAGTATAACCATAATCACGGGTAAAAATTGACCGAAGAAGTTGTAGATGGCAAATACTGACGCCAGAAGCCATCCACATGACCAGGGTTCCTGTATAAACTGTCGCTGATCGTCCTGTTGAAACCACATTCATATACCATCACCAGGGTCGAAGAAACGTTGAAATAAGGCAAAGGCGTGCCGCATGTCCCTGTAGGAAACGTTTCTAGCCGTCGGAAGCATCGAACAGCGACAACTCGTCCAATTTCGCAGCGCACCGTGCGCGACACTAGGTGGGTTCGCACGGCGTTGGAGTTATGTCTGCCCCCGCACGGCAACATAGCAGTAGACGCTGTAGAGAGCTTATTTGAAGCAAAGAAAATCGACAAACCTTGGCTAGGCCCAGCTGGACTGAGCGATTCTGAGGCTCCGTCATTGTGTTGTGATGTGCGACGGCAAGGTAACAGGGAATGAGAAGGAACGGAATTGACGACGTGGGCAGATCTTCCACCTGATTGAAGGTAGGTAATGGTAAACTAAGGTACGGATCATATTGGAACGAAACGTAAACACTGTTTCGAAAACATTGAGAAGGTAGAAAAGGGCCAGATTAAAGCCTGAGGCACAAGAAAAAACGTAGGCAAGAAGGCATCAAATGTCGAGACGCAAAAATGCGGCGAGGAGGTCTGCACTGGAGGAAGAATGGTGCCGGTAGCCTTATCCAACACTTTCTTTTTTCAAGTGCTATCAGTGGGAACGTTGGCCCTACAACACATTTTCGCTTTGCTTTGTACGTAATTTTTAGCACTGTAGAAATACGCAGCAAGAACATATTCGCCATTACGCATGTCAGATCACTGTCCCCTGCCGAATGTGCTGCATGCGACGCAGTGGTAGGGAAATATGATGTGTCTGCTACTTGACTACGACTTGTACTGCGCACAATTTATACCTCGGTTACCATGCTCGGCGAAAACAACGAATAGCAGCGGAAATTTGGGACTCCTCGGCATTCCGTCGCTTTATCGAAGAAAGGGCTGAGAGGAAATCTTGAATAGCTGAGCGTATTAATAGAGACACGCGATTTTAGTCAAACGTGGGAGATACACCATTCTGTAACACTAGCCTTAAGCGACGGAATGTTGGGGCGAGAAGACCTTATCGGGCCAAACGGTATTACGCAGTCGAGCCGCCAATAGCATCCGCGTCAGCAGATCGCGCAGTCAAGACTGTCTGTGACTGTCGAAGTTTTCCTATCATACTGCTGTTTCTTTTTCTTGCCTATTCGTCGTTTCCTCACAGTTATTTTCGTGCGCAGCCAGTTCAAATGTATACTCAACAATGATCATAAATATCGGGCGGAAAAGTTTCTAGTGATTCCCAGAATTAGGACGATGGAATAGGAGCAATCGGAGCCCCAAAATACTGCAAATAACGCAGCGTAATACGGACAAGAAGGGTGCGCCAGGATAAGACCCCATAAACGGTTATACTTCCAACTCCGAGCGACGCCATGTCACGTATGCTAGCCAAATTGATCGATCGCGTCGCTCGATCAAAGTGGCACGTCACTCCCAGCACTTTCATGAGCAGCCAAGGCCTATCGGCGCTCGTATGTATTTTCAATGATATCGTCGACTAAATACATCTCAGGGCTATGGGTCGGATCTATCCTTAGTCCGTGGAGGGGGGGGGGGGGGGGGAGCAGATAACTAAAAATTACGCAACTCATTGACTTGAGATTCATGGAGCGTCTTCTAGAGAACAGAATAGGACCCAAGAAGCAAACAAAGAAACACACAAACAAACAAATATCCGCGATTATAAAGACGACCCGACCGGAAGGCGTATTCAAACATAGCTGACCGCCACCTGGCATGTTACAACCAAGATCCGTCATGGTGAGGGGCGCGCATAGCTTCGCGAGTCGTGGTGATTTTTTTGTTTTTGTTGTATTTTTGTGAATTTTCTCAGCTTGTCCCCTATTTTGTCCTCTAGAAAGTGCTCCATGAATCCCAAGTCAATTGGTTGCATAATTTTTAGTTATGTGCACCCCCCCCCCCCAGATCCTATGGGTCTGTTCATAGTCCGCGACGGAAGCGATTGGAGCGACTCGCCACCCTGACAAAGAATACATATATTTTTTTTACCGCGCGATTGCTTGGCATCATTCGATTGGTATCCTTTCCATGACGGAGTCAGTCGTTCCTGTCGCGGACTATGAGCAGGCCTAAAGAGTGACACCGCGCCACAAGAACGGAGGCAGCGGACAGTTGACATTGGGTCTACCGTAATCTTCACGCACGTTTCCTTGTGTCTGGTGCAATCACGGAGGAGATCCGAAGATGACGCCCGAAGGAAGTGAACTTATAACTTGTTAGATGAGCCGAAACAAGGCACCACACATCATTTGTCTCCAGAATTCGACTACGTAATTGATTTTTAACCAGGTGAACCTAGATGAATCGAAACGAAGTACCGCACATCACTTATCCTCAGAATTCGACTTTTGAGCGGTTTTTAGTTTGGAAGTGAACCTGGATGAAGTAGAACGAAGCTCACACACCACTCGACTTCAGAATTCGACTTCCTAAATAGTAGTTAGTTGTGAAGTGAACCTAGAAGAGTGGAAACGAAGCATCACACACCACTTGTCTCTTGTATTTCGTCAAGTTTTTTGTCGGATTCACTGCGATTAGGCATGTTATCGAAAACTGCCTGCGAGAAGACAACTGGATGAGGAGCTGGTGCCGGAAATATTGGTGTTAGACCTCTCCCTTTCCTGAGGGAGATGCCGATACATGTAATGTAGTCGAAATGCGAATACGGGCCATTGTAGTTATAACAATAACTGCTCCGCACATAGAGATCATCGCAATTGTAACAGTAACTGCTCCGGTTATAATGAAAATCAGAGCACAAACATTCAGTTGTCCGTTTCCGTTTCTTTATTGACCATACATGCAAGTGGATGGCAAAAAAATCACTTGTCTCCAAGATTGGTCTCGCTAAGTCGTTTTTAGTTTGGAAGTGAACCGCACGCGACGGCTTCACAAAGCTAGCACGTGACGTCACCAATAAAATTGCATGTCCGAAATCTGTGGTGCACAATACAGATGGCTTCAACCTTCTGTTAAACAAGGATTCTTTCCTATAATGTGTACGAGGTTGAACTGCCATGTCATCACCACGAGCATGTTAGAGAACATCTAGAGTCATTTCCTAGTCAAACTCCGCTCGAAGAAGTTCAATTGAGGAAACAGTAATCAACTTCTAATCAATTTCTAACAGAACCGCAGCTGTGAACTCCCCTGAGCGACGAGAGCAGCTTCCACACGAGCAGCATGGATACACCACACCCTGGAGTCCCTTCCCTTGCCTGGTTCTGAACTAGCTAGATAAGACGACATGCACATTACTCCACGAGCACACTAAGTGTGGAAACATTTATGTAAAATACCTCCTAAAATACCTGTAAAATATCTCAAAGCATCTAGGGTCATTTTCTAGATAAATCCAGACTGAAGAAGTCAAAACGTAATCTGAAACAAAACAACGTCAAAAAGGCGAAACAAATGGTGCGTGATGCTTCGATCCCACTCATCTAGGTTCACTTCCAAACTAAAAACCATTTAAGAAGTCGAACTCTGGAGATAACTGATGCGTAATGCTTCGTTTCCACTCTTCTAGGTTCATTTCATGGCTAAACGCCTTTTAGGAAGTCAAATTTTGGAGACAAATGATGTCTGATGCTTCGTTTCGACTCATCTAGGTTTATTTCCAAACTAAAAACCGCTTAGGAAGTCGAATTCTGGAGACAAATTATGTGTGATGCTTCGTTTCCACTCTCCTAGGTTCGCTTCACGTCCTTCATCTTCGGACGTCCTTCGTGATTGCACCAGACACAAAGAAACGCACGTTAAGGTTACGGTAGACCCAATGTCAACCGTCCGCTGCTCCGTTCTTGTAACCGCGCCTATGTCTTGGATACAACTGAATCTACTGACCAGAATGGGTAGCGCATGTAAACAAAACAGTGTGCTCAGAACGGACTGAACAGCGTTGGCGAGAACTCCTAGGTGCCAAAAACGGTGACCCTTTTGCAGCTGCAGACTGTGGCTTCGTTTCGACTGCAAATGCTCACGTAAATGAGTGCTACTACCTCTTCATTTTCCGAGAACAGGCCGAGCATGGACACCGATCGAGTGAGGTATTCGAGGATGGAAATCGACTCCCTGATGCGACTCTAAAGCACAGTCCTACAAAGTGTACAGTGCATTCAACAGAAACCAAATATCGACAAAATGAGTACCTGTAACTCTGCCATAGAGAGCCGGCCATCTCCAATCTCGTTTATTACATCTTCAGCCTTCTTGAACTTTTCATGTAGAGATTCCTCATCGCTTACATCTCCTCTTTTCTCCTCTGGCATCTGCATTCGGTGTATTGAGCCTCAGGATAAAAGTAGTGCAACCACAGCAAAACAAATATGGCGAATGTAAGACAATGACTAGAATCGGTGAAGAAGCTGTGTTCGCTCTGTGGACAAGTGTTCCACAATACGAAACACGAAAACCTCAAGTTTTGATATGAAATTAGGGCACTATTGTACTTTTAGGGCACCAGAGGTCGAGGAGAGGTCGAAAAAAGTTTTTCTGCCCAAAACATCGCCCAAGGAGATTATTTAGGGTGCTGATCACGAATCTGACATCCGTTTTCGGAATTTCGGTCGATTACGGTAGGTACGGGTGACTAAGGTTGTTGAGATCATAATCTCAGATTTCGCCTAAACATCGGCTAGGGGGGCTTGGGGGTGCTGATCACGAATCTGACATTCATTTTTCGTACTACGCTTGTTCCGCTCCGCGTGCCCTCCATTGTATTTCTCATGTATGTTGATGTCTAAGATAGCAGAAAAGCTGCCCGTATCAATCGCAGGGTTCCAAAGAAGGGCCTGCGCCATTGATACGGGACTGATATGGCTCTCGGCATGACTAGCCAGATCACGAAGAAACTGTGCAAATACTTTGTCCGATAATAAACTATTGGACTACTAGAGTGTGTAAACTAAGGGCGAGAACCAAGCCCAAGAACTGAACCCCACCATAGGTTCTGGAGTTTGGGCAAATTGTTCACCATAACCCTAGTCACCCGTACCTACCGTAACCAGCCGAAATTTCGAAAACGGATGTCAGATTCGTGATCAGCATCCCAACTAACCCCCTAGCCGAAGTTGGGTGAAATCTGAGATGATTTCAACAGCCTTAGTCACCCGTAGCTACCGTAATCGGCCGAAATTTGAAAAACGGATATCAGATTCGTAATCAGCACGCCAAATAACCCCCTGGACGAGGTTTGGGCGAAATTTTTTTGGCCTCCTCTCGACCTCTGGAGTCCCGAAAGTACAATAGTGCCGCCGAGATTTGTGTCAGTGTGTAGGAGGGGACCACATCTCATAAGCTCTTCAGTGCTACTCGAAAAGGTCATGCCAGACCTGGAATGGTAGGACATTGTAGTGACGACCCGTATTCTCGGACAACGGAGCGAACACCCCGAATGCTCCACAGACCCGAATCTAGGCCGCGAAGTCAATATGGCCGACGACCTAGTGCGGGAGCTTGGCAGAAGGAAACGAGCGGCCTGGGAAGCTCTCAAGAGCATCGAAGGTGCGAGGAAGGCGATGAGTGTCAACTCCGTGCCCACCTATTCGACTCCACACACCACACATCCTGCTGTAGAACTGCAGGTAACCGGAATCTTAAGCGAAAATCTAGGACTAGACGAATGGAATCTGCGACACGTCTAAAATCAACTAGGAACCCATGAAGGTGCTGAATGGAGCTCTTTGACACATTCATGAGGTAAAAAGCGTTAACTGAACATCTCTGTCATGCAACGCGAGAAATGGACATGACCGCCGCTTCTCTGATTAGCAGGTCAACGCTACGATGGTGTTGAAATCACGCAGTCCTAGTCTTCCCTCTGCGATCACTTTCTCGGTCAGCTAGCGGGGCAGGTGACAGCCTAACTTGAAGATAACGCAAATGGACCCACTTGCTAACATCTGCTCTACTACTGAAAACATTGAAACCACGAGGAACAAGCTAATCCACCTCGTGATCGTTTTTCGAAGGCGCCTTCGAAACCGCGCGGGACGTATTTTTCTCGACGTCTGCTCGAAGTTGGTGTGTAAATGCAGACAGAACGTCGTTCGTGCAATATGTGAAGTCGTCCCGTTCTCTTGGAAGCGGGGTGTGGCCACCATGGATGGGCGGAAATTTTGAAAATTCTCCCGGAAAACAGAAACCAGAAGACAGAGAAGCCAAAAACGCCAGAAAACAGAAAGGTCAGAAAAGAGAAGATTTCGGAATTGTCATACGACCAAACTGTTCTGCCCAAAGATCCATTCTTCCACGAGCAAATGCTTTTGCATGAATAGAGATGTGGTCGTGGACAGGCGTTTTAACTTGCAAACGTTTTTAAAAATTCCAATATAATCCAATATCTAATATCCAAATCCAATATAACCAATAAATTATAAATCTTGACTCATAGAATCTCGACATGTGCAGGATGCAACATTACTCATCAGCTCCCTTTCACAACTAACGCCCTAACGATTACAACAGTAATCGCAATACTACGAGCGTTTCTGTAAAAAATAAATGCTTTGGTTATTCAAAAGTTGCGGCTAGAGAGAAGAGGTGCAGAAAAGAGTGGCTTATAAATTATGAATTTTTCCTATCACATTCAGATTTAAATATAGCGCTTTACGGCTCACTGATACAGTCCAAAATGCAGGTGTAATCACAAAGCAGACGATTCGCTAGATTAATGGTCCCACATTAAGAAACTGGGCTTGTAGAGTACCGAACGCGATGAGGGCTCATTGACCACTGTTTGTGTGTTCCAACTCCATTGCTTGAGTCTACAGACACACTCTCGCAACATACTCAGAGCTGTGCAGAGACACCGCCTGCGCCAGAACCTCGTTCGTCTCAGTTCGTCTCATTCTCCGACAATACCTTTCCCTGTAAGTAGTCTAGTTTCCGCTCAGCTGAAAATTTTCAGGCCAACTCAACAGTGCCCTTCACCACACCTATGTCACTCCTTGGCAGACTAGAGATGTTGTGTACTGGCTTGGTATTTCGCAGAATAACACGAGATTGTGACTGAGGGGACTGTCAGCACAACAGTTAGGTGGATGAAAGTGCTTTCTTGAATGCGCAGACACTGTAGAATGAGGATCAAGCATATGTCCTCTCCATCATATTATTGTTATTGCTACTCATCATATCTACAGTTCATATTACATCTCAGTGGAGGACGGGGTGTGCATAAATGAAATTTACAATTTCGTACATCGTCAATCGTAAGCACGAAAAAACCGTCGTAAATCGTAAATTGTAATTGTATTGTAAATCATAAGAGTTACCTAATGTGTAGTGCAGGACAAATGATTATTTATAGGTTTGTTGCTACTGTTAATACAAGGTGATCCAGGATTTATTTAACGTGTAATTTCTACCCAAGCCAGGTAGTTTTCTGGCCAACTTTTTTCCTTTTTTGCTTTTACCTTTCCTTCTGGTCATACACCTTCCAAATCTAACTTTACTTGTTTTAAGAAAGTCGAAAAGTTGTTGATTCAAAAACTTTACCTTGACCGTGTCTCAACAAATTCTATGAGTGGCCACCAAATTTCCAAACCCATAGCAGTTTCTTAAGTGCGTACAAATCTAGGACAAAGCAGAAGCAATTGTGTAAAAGTCACCATCGGATACGAAAAAAATCATTTCACCGCTCATCAACCCGGAGAAGCCAGCAACTGCGCATTCAGTTCAACAAACACCACGTTCTGAGCTAATGCATGGCGTAACTATCCTACAGACGTACCAAAAGGTCTTAGGCTTTCTATTAAGTTGTCGAGAAATGCTGCTACGAAATTTTCAATCATTTTTCAAGATTTAACAAAACTTGTTACGCCAGAGCCAGACCGGCTTAGTGTCACAAGCTTATAGCCCGGATATTCTAGATCATGTCATACATTCTATAATATTTAAAATATATTAGAGGTAGTGTCGACTTGAGTGGCCCACGATCTCCGTGACTTGAACCGGTCGTCATAATAGAACATCGCGCCGTCTCAACTTCTCCGATTTCATAAAAACTTTCTGGGGAACCAGGTCACGGGAGATGAGTCCAGGTCTTCTACGCCCACCTTACCCGGAAGACGCCCAAGGAACCACCTCCGGAGCCTTCACAGTCCGACCTTCACCAGAATACACTAATGCTCTGCTGTTGGTGGGACTCCCAGCGAACGTTCCTCTAGCATGAGTTCCTTGATGCCGGCACCGCACCTACTTCGGACATCTACGCTGTCCAACTGCAAATGCTAAGTGAGGCCACGCAGCAGAAGCGACAACGACGGGAGAATGTTTACTTTCTTCACGACAATGGTCGGCCACACGTTGCAACGATGCCTCGCCAAAAGCTTCAGAAAAGTTGGGTTGAAGTTGAAAAGACTGCGCACGACAACGTGTCATCTACCATGTTTCCACATCAGAACACTTAAAAAAGCATTTAAGCATTTAAAAAAGGAATTGGGAATGAGCTATTAGAGGAAGGAGACTGGACACGTATTCCTATTTCCTAACCCGGGCTGCATCACGTCATTTCGAAATCAGTTTCCCGTAGATTGATAGCGTTTACGAAAATTTACAAGTTACGACCCAGAATGTCCTAAATCATACAGGGTGCGCAAAAATTACCCGCACAAAGATATCTCTATGTGTAAATTCAACGTAAATTTATTTATTTATTAACATAAATGCTTAACAGATAACTCCTGTATTCCTTTACTAATAAGAACATCTCAAAGTCATTCGAAGTGGCAGTCTTTCTTACGAACACAAGTCCTCAGACGAGTAACGAACGCATCATTACACATGGCACGGAGGTAGTCTTCGCTCATCTTGCTCCATGCTTCAGTCAGGGAAGCTTTCAGAGACGTCCAACTTGCATGTCGGGTAGAGCAGACCTTGCTCTCAATAGCTGATCAGACTGAGAAGTCAAGAGGGTTTAAATCCGATGAATTCGAAGGCCAGTCTTCGTGCGCAATAGAATCCGGGAGCTCACGTTTGCACCACTGCGGCGTTGTCCTCGCCTTGTGTGCAGGCGCAGAGTCCTACTGAAAGCAGCATCTGTCATTAACGAAGTGTGCATCGGCTCAGGGCTTCAACATGCCCTCCAAAATCGTTTTCTGGTACTCGTCCTTGTAAATTTTGACGCCGAGTTCGACAAAGACCAAAGGGACTTGTCGTTTGAAGCAATCGCACCCCAAACCATAACTGAAGCCGGATGTACCGTTCTAGCCACCAGTTTCCCGTCGCGGATAGCAGCTCCAACACCCTGTGAGAGAATGCGATCGTTTTGACGACTCACTGTGGGCTCCAGGGTGAAGACTTTCTCATTAAAAAAAAAACGATCGCGCGGTGGGTGCCACTCGCAAAGCGCTTCAGCAAGTTCTTGCGTAGCCGCTGAGCTTTCATTCTCTCAGTTAGCACGTAAATACGTTGAATACGATATGGATACGTCTTAAGCTTGTTCATGACGATAGCTCTAATACTGCTTGCAGAGAAATTGAGCCATTTTTCGCATCGAACGGCGAGGATTACGACGAATCCGATCGCGAACCCTTTTCATCGTTTCCGGAGTGACAGCAGTCAATTTCCTACCTCGTCCAGTCTTGCCTGATAAAGTCCCAAGCTTTTTGTATCGTTTTATGGCATCATACACCGTTCGTCGAGGAGCATTGAGAACATTGGCGATAAAGGCAGCGCTGCGACCAGAAAGATGTACGCTGACGATAACCGATCGTTTCGGATTTCGCTTTGCCCTTACCGCTCTGTAAGCATTCATGAGCTCAAACTTAGGATACGTTTGTGTATGGTATAATTGTACAACATGTTCCAATATGGAGCTCGGAAACCAGTTCTGCTACTAGTTGTGGACTGCGTCGTACCCAGTGCGGGTAATTTTTGCGCACCCTGTATATCGTAAAAAAATTGCCAGAAATCGCCGTAAATCGTAAAATCGTAAATCATAATGACGCACACCCCTGATGGAAGACCAGAAGGACCGTGAGTCGACACTGAGGCGATCGTTGGAACCCTGCTCACTCTAGGCATTCCTGCTCAGTACATCAGAGTACTGTGCAGCGGATTTACGACCAACAGTTCTCCATTGTACAACGACGTCGCCATCATAAGAGGGGTTCAGCAAGTGGATACCGTATCCGCAAAGCTCTTCAGCACCACCCTCAAAAGCCTCATGCGCGAACTATGTAGAATGGGAAGACATGGGCGTGAAGGTCGACGGCCGGCAGTTGCGCCATCTGCGCTTCGCTGACGACATCGTGCTCATAACACCGAGCATCAGTCAGGCGGAGCGAATGCTGGCTGACTTCGATCGTGTATGTGAGAACGCTGGACTGCAGCTGAATCTTACGAAGACGATGTTCATGAGGAACGGACAAGTTTCTGATGCCCCATTCTCGCTCAACGGAACGAACAGCTCCGAATGCTCCAGCTACGTGTATCTGGGTCGCGAAGTCAACATAGCCAACGACCCTGTGCCGAAGCCGGCAGGAGAAAACGAGCGGCTTGGGGAGCATTCGAGAGCGTCGAAGAAGTCGTGAAGAAGACGAAGAACGTCCAGCTCCGTGCCCACCAATTCGACTCCATTGTTCTTCCTGCCCTAACATACTCCTCAGTGACACGGGCCACACGAAGGCAGGATGAACACGCGATCAGCTTTGCGGAGCGTGGAAGCAAGGGAATGATGCTTAGAGCGACACGATTTACGCAGGTGAGAGAAGGTTCTCGGAGTTTCGAGCTTCGTTCGAAGATCAGAGACACTGTCGCATGGGCAGAGTCGTCGAAAAATAGGCAGGCCGGTGGCCGCGTTATGCGCTTAGCAGCAGCTCTTCGCAACATATCTTCCAGTGGTCTTTCCTCAGTTTGGTTAACTAAGTGCATGATATTCGGAACCTGATTACATCGAAGCTTCGCATCCGATGGCAGTCTTCTATTCCCTAGCCGGAGAACGGTCGCGTAATCGAATTCATTTCGCTGAATTGCAGTAACTAAACTAGCTAACGTGGTTGGCTTTTTCATTCGTGCAGCCCTGCAACGATATAGGTGCAAAAAATCGTCTCCTGGATCACCAGATCATCTTCAGTTAGTGGCAGTTTTGTATACTAATAACGGCTGTATTTCCTTTTGAAACACTGAATACGCCGCGTGCTTTGAGTTCGTGTGTAATTCTCTTAATGCGCCGCTGAACACTTTAGCCACACTTTGCAACACAAAGAAAACATTTGAAAAAACAAGGGCGAGCGCTCTGTATGCATGTACACTATACATTGGATCCGATCGAAAATCTTCGGACAATTGGATGATTCGGATAACGGCGATTTTGCGTACCCCGGATTTTTGGATGATTCGGATAACGACAATTTCAGGAACACCGGATTTTTGGATGATTCGGATAACGGCGATTTTGCGGACCCCGGATTTTTGGATGATTCGGATCAGGATATCCGAATCGGATATCCGAAAATGATTCATTCGATACATTGGATCCGATCTAAAATCTTTGGATAATTGGATGATTCGGATAACGGTGATTTTGCGGGCTCCGGATTTTTGAATGAAAAATGATTCATTCGATACATTGGATCCGATCGAAAATCTTCGGATAATTGGATGATTCGGATAACGGTGATTTTGCGGGCTCCGGATTTCTGAATGATTCGGATAACGACAAATTCGGGAACACCGGATTTTTGGATGATTCGGATAACGGCAATTTCGCCAACCCCGGATTTTTGGATGAATCGGATCGGGTTATCCGAATCGGATATCTGAAAGTGATTCATTCGGATCTAATGTATAATGTACACCATACAAACCTACTGAAGATGGCCTTCTCCTTCTTCTTTCTACTTTCGATTATGGAAAAATCAAGAGCTCGGTTCACAGCAGTTTAGTTGGTGTTGTGGGGTACCATCTGCATTTTGTAGCAGTAGTCAAAGAAGAAATCCAAGCAAGCAAGACGTTTGAACCTTTTAGGTAAAATTAGTTGTAGTAAAATGATTGTTTAGCAATCAAGGAAAGGTATAAAGCCAGCATACTGTCCGAGATAGTGAGCACGTACAAAATTCTACATTATTATATCTCTTCAAAACCCGAAACTGAATTTGCTCTGGGAATGACACAGAAAGATATGCACTGCGTCGTGGTATATAAGATAACCGCTTGAGGTGGGAAAGTGTAGAAATGCTTAGAAATTTTTATAACTACTAACGATTTGGCTGACGCTCCAGAGAGAATTCTAGCGTCCATAAACTCTGTAAGATCTACACTAATCGGAAATTGGATAGAGATGGTACAATTGAGACTCTTCCGATATTCTTTATTGGCATTCTTTCAGTGCTTAGCAGCTTCCTCAGGCCTTTTATAAGATTACATATAGTAAATACCATCAAAACATAGAATAATAACGGCAAATACTAATCAAGCAGCGGGTCTCGCTAACAGAGCTTCACCACAGCGATGCTTCTTACAAATAAAGTTACTGTAAACAACACTTCCGCTGATCTTCTTAATCACTACATGATAAGCCTCAGCGCATCGAGGGTGCGGTGTCGCGAAAAGCTGTTCGTAGGGTAAGAAGCGGGGATTCGCAACGCTCGCACATGCTCGTCCAGGCGTCTGTAAAGCGGCCGCATCGTTTCTCCTATCTAGTTCTGACAACAGCCTTCGCTTATGACCTGATACACAGTGCCACGTAATTGAAACCCCGCTTCTTACCCTACGAACAGCACCCTCCACCACACTCATGAAGAGCCTCCTGCAATTAGAGGTAACGTATTACACAGCTTACTGATAACCCCGCTAGAAAGGAAACTGTTCGAGGCCCTTGCAACGAAGAGGCTGAACCCCGAAATTAACAGTAGGGATGAACAGACCGATGCGCTGAGGCTTATCATGTAGTGATTAAGAAGATCACTACATGACAGCGGAAGTCTTGTTTACAGTAACTTTATTTGTAAGAAGCATCGCTGTGGTGAGGCTCTGTTAGCGAGACCCGCTGCCTGATTAGTATTTGCCGTTATTATTCTATGTTTTGATGGTATTTGCTATAGGTAATGTTATTAAAGGTCTGAGGAAGCTGCTAAGCATTGAAAGCTTGCCAATAAAGAATATCGGAATAGTCTCAATTGTGCTATCTATATCTAACTACGTATGAGGCTCCGGGATAGCCCTATTCTACACTAATAGGAAAGTCCAAAAACAATGGTTACTGCGCAGACAGGGAAGAAATCAAACCTTATTTAGAACACGAAACCTTATTGGAAGGTTAAATATAATCAAACCGGTGAATGTGAGAAAGACGAAGGAGGATACAACGGTCACACAGCGACCACAGTGTTTCTACAGGATCAGCGCAATTACGGCAGAGAACCACTACGTAAGCGCTAGAACTGATGCGCTAAATGATTAGGGTCGCGACAGACTGAATTTTTTGAAGAAAAAATTGCAGTATTACAATGCTGCTCTAAATGCCAGACTTCATTTTGGAAAATCCGTGTAGTAAACGTGTGAAATGGTCAGTCACATTTTTAAAAGAAGGTGTAAGTTTGAGGAGCAGAAATTCAGCCACCTGATTACTTGGTCTACTGGTACTTGTTTCAGGAATTCTCCCATAATGTTCAATTAGGCATTGTATTCCTGTACGATTTCATCAATTCAAAGCATAGATGTACATGCCTGAACTAGCGGGCAAGCAGTATTGTCCACGTGACATTTTCCCACCTTCAGGTTTGACAGTTGGCAACTGGCACGCCTCGAACGAACTCAAAACGCAAATTTGTTACTTTTGCTTCCATGCCTTCAACGTGAGTAGATAGCAGGCCACAACTCCATCTGAAAGTATCAGAATTTCTCCGTTAATGTGAGAGGAAACGATGGTCGCGAAGTAGCAGCAGGCTCAAAATGGGTGTCTTCCGGTCAAATTTACTGTCAAACGAGTTCTCATAGTATGACGAAGCCTGTTTGTGTTAACTAAACAACGCTAGAACACATTTAGGAATTTTGAAAATTTACTTGAGGAGGTCAATTTCGTCACCGGTACAACCCTTACTAAATATTTGGGAAAAACTTTTGATTCTAAAAAGTTAACGATAAATGGTTGAACGTTTAGAGGCGGTACTGCGACGACTAGCAGGAAAGTTCAATTTATCAGTAGTGAGTGTGAGTGGAACGATATGTTTGGTGGGATTTGGATAAATGCGGCTTTCAACCAGGGTTTGTATGTCCTAAGCACAACACCCTACTGCAAGGCACTAGGTATTCGTATAGGCCAGGAGTCAGAGCATCGCGTTTCAGGACTGTTTTCGGCGAGCAGGCTGAGGCAACATCAGCTATTTGCCTGTCGTTTCCGAAATGTTCGACACTCTGCCGAAGCAGCGAGATCACGGGGTATGCCTGGTCCATGTGCCAGCGTAGAACCCTCTGTTCCCGGAGTCGACTTGGCGCGCATAATCCAGCAGCTGAGTATTGTTCGAAGTCCACCGAAGGGAGGGCGCGGTGCTCGCCCCCTCTGCCGCCCTGGATGCCCTGCTCCCTGCTGTCCTTCTCCGGCTGCATTCCTGACAACATAGCGTTCGTAATCATGATGATTAGAGCGCTCACATACACAGCCTGTGATTTGCACTCGTACATAGCCGTCTGTTGCAGCTCCCCACGTCATAAGGCTTCACCTTCTCATGCTACTCGGCGCGCATCCCTGAGATTTGCCCTTGTGCTTCGTGCCCCTAATTAGCATTATTGAAGAGCAAAATCGTCTTGGAGACGACGATGGCGAGCGGCACACTATCCCTTTTCTTCAGCTTCCGTCGGCTTTCCATTGACGTTGGCCTATTTTCCTAAGTGGCTTTGCAGATGCGAGTTCAGTAGGACTTAGCCTTCACCTAAAAAACTGAGCTGCTGAGTTGTAGGATTAGCTCGAGGCGGCGACCCACAGAACCGTCGGTAAATATCCGCCAAAATGTGGCGGGCGGCGGATTAAACCGCTGTTTCCGCCGCTTTGCGATAACTCCTTTTCAAGTCGGTTATATCCAACGAGATGCACATTGCCCGAATCAGAACAACATGATCTACCCAATGGTTTAAAAAGCCTTGCACGACTTCAGAATAGCTCGAGATGACCCAATTAGGCGAGCACGTTATTATCTCGGCCTGACTCATATTCCCACCTGCTACAGTCTCGCTTAGTTATGCCCCTAACAAGAATAGATCTATCCAGTACATTTTTAAATTTTTTGAAATCTGTCGAAAGTGTGTTTCATGCCAATTTTAGGTTTTGCCCCATTATGGAGATCTATTTGATACCAGATTTGCCTAAATTAGCTCCATTTTCCCATTCCATGTATTTTCAACTGCCGGTTTTCTTTAATTTTCGCAAAGAATTTGCTACCATACTCGAGAACTTCAGCAGAAACCAGCCCCCTACTGTTTTTGTTGGAGGGCTGGTTTCTGCTGAAGTTCTCGACTGTAAGGTGTGGATGACAAATATATATAGGTTTTAGGTTTCCTCTGATGAAGGGTAAGTTAGTAATCAGCTATCAAATTGGTAGTGCATTAAGCTTCCAAGGAGACAAGTCCTGCAAAGGCTACTTCACGCGTGCTGGTCTCTGCCGCTACGCGGCAGATCAGTACGAAACTTGAATGCGTAATCATACGTAATCATATGCTATGCGGAGATTCTGCCTAGAAGGAATGATGAAGTTAGCACACTACGTCGGCCAGCTGCAATCCCTCAAAAAGGCAGTTTCCTTTAAATTCGACAATGAGTTACGAAAGAGAGATCTGCACTTATGGCTAGGCGCTAGTTTATTTATTAATTATATTCAAGCTTCTTCAATGAACGAGTCTCCATTCTCTCACAACAATATGAAGTGAGTGAATTTAATAGAATATACCTAAGAACTGCACATCCATCGTTAATCACAGGCATGATACAGAAAGCGCGGTTATTAGACCAAATGAACTGTTTGTGGTGAATGGAAGGATAAGAGTTTACTATAGCGCCGTTCATATATCCGTACTGCCACCGTTGTTTCGGTTACGAACAAAAGGGAGAGATTAACAACTGAAAACCTAGGGAAAAAATCCAAGAAACAGCAGTGTCACGGCAATTACGACAAGTATCCGGTCTCCAACGCTATAGATTTGTTCCAGGGAATGAATAAGATTAAGGTCGACTGGAATATTGCTTAAAAAATTGCGAAGGTGTGCTTCGCAAAATGACAGAAACTGTTCTGCAAGGTCCGTGCAGATCTCTCTTTCGTGTCTCATTGTCGAATTTAAAGGAAACCGCCTTTTTGAGGGACTGCAGCTGGCCGACGTAGTGTGCTACGAATTCATTGCTGAAACATGCAATATTGTATTATAGTTTCACATGGTCATGGAGCGAGTGTGTTGTAACCACGGGCAGGCAGGGCCTGATGTTTCACAAGGATTAGCAAACTAGTGTATGAACGTGGATGTTTTAATCTGAATCTGGCGGCTTAGGCTAGAAAGTGATTTTTGAATGGACTCAATAAAACTCAATAAGGCGATGCAGCGCTTTCTTACTGATAGGATACGTAAATAAGGAGCATAGATGGGATGGATTGGATATAGATGGATCTCTGGTCGGATAGAAGCGACTTCTTACAGTAGTGTCTATGCCGTTGATCATTCGTGAGGTGGAATATGATAGATAAACTAATGCCTTGCAACATCGAGAGGATCTTTACTGTCTCGTAGTCGAGATGTGACATTCCCTATGTGCGTGGGCTCGTACGACACGCTCTTTCTCGTGCGCAATCTATCGTGAAGCTGTTTTCACCGTTAGCCCTGTCTGGTGTGCCGATGAGCGATCAGCCTTTGAGGATTCCATGTCAGCCGCCTATTCGCCTGGTGGCTGTATTTGTTTGTCGACGACAAAGTGCAGAATGATTTCGCCCCAAGAAACACTCCGCAGTCGAGCGAGACGCGAGAGCCGTGCTAAGGTCAGTAAACGTATCGGATTACCGCCTTGCCCTCAAAGTGGGCGCTATTAATTTTTATTCGTTTTCGAGACAGTTGGTCGGCTCTCCACTCTACGGCTGTTTTTTGTCGTTTTAAAATTGGCTTTCAGTGGCGTTCGTTAGTCCTCGGCCATGAAGGTTGTCAGAGAGAGCTGTTATCATTTTCAGTGTTTGTTCACTGCTTTGATGTCTCGCAAATGTCTGAGCTGTTCAAGAAAATTCCTACATCACTCTCCTCGTTAATTCTTTCTCTCGTTTTTTCTATACCGGCAAGCTCATATTTCCGAGTTGCTAAACGATAGCTTGCCGCAAAAGGAGTTTCGCTGCTAGAGCCTGCGTCCACGATCTTCGTCAGCGTGAGCGAAGAGAACAACTGCTTTAGAAATGGAAATAGGCTTTCGGCTAGACAAGGATCCCACTTTGACGGGGTGCCTTTTTGCGATGTTTCCTATGGACTTGGCACAACTTCTTAGCCTCTTACGCTGGCAAATGAAATGGTACTAGGTTTTGTATTTGCTCTTGTTTTATAGTGGGGAGGGGGCAGATTAGTAAGGTTCTTCATTGATCTCCCTTCAATTATGCTCTTTTAAAGTAATCATTTTCATGTCTTTGTGGCCTGATATTCATTGTAAGAATTTCGTATTAGAAAACGTTTCAAAATGAAGTTACAACGTGCGAGTGAGGCTAATCAACCGAGGGCGCCATTTTAGGACGATAACCTTCACCAATGACTCAGGATCTTAAAAATTGGATAATCGCTGGAGAACCTTCAAACAAGCATCCACATACCTCCAGTCCAGTCTGGACATCTGACATCTGTCGGAACGGCATCAACATGCAGGTTGATGTGTGGGAAAAGATCCTAAATAACGCTACAGCGCTAACCTCTTGTTGCTTAAACGTTGCTATTTCAAATAAAACTCTCTAATAAAAAAAACTCTGCAGTTTTGTTCACCAAACCGTTACAACGATACGTGGCACAATATATTCTGAGCTCGAGTGTTGTTAAACCTTAGCGTGTTATTGAACAACGGTGACTTAGAGCTGTTCTACCTGTTTTGACATCCATATGTACGTTATTTACGTTACCCGACTGACTCTCCTCCTCAGCGCTTTGAAAAGGTAAGAGGAATTTAAGAAGCGACTCTTCTAAGAACCGCCTATCTGCTGCTTCCATAAGGTTATTGGGGGTTTTCTGCCCCCCCCCCCCCACACCGTTCGCTCCCGTTTCCCACTGCCTTCCTAAACTGTAGTCACCTAACCAGTGCCAGTAAATTCCAAAACCTCTCTTGATTTTTACAGACTCTGAAGGAAGTGCTCATGCCGAATCCTAAGCCGGAAGACTGGATAACATTCTTGGTACCACAGCTTGAAGTCAACTGATATTCCTGAAGCATGTCCTTACAATCTGTATATAGGTGTTCAGTTGAATTCAGCGCCTCCAATAAGAATAATTGATGGAGAGACCTTGCGTTGCGTCCACATGCTTTGAAGCAGCAGGCACTCTGTTAGAGCAGGCGCAGTAAATGCCTAATGGATCGAGATGAAGAGACACGTAGCCCATCTTTTTTTTAAAGGTCTGAAGACTTGGTCGTCTGGCGATGTCGCCAATCGTTGGTGCTGCAGAAGATGACTTTCCTCCAGAAGATCTGACATTGTAATTTTGAATGAGGGCAAAACATTCCTCTAAATTATCTCTGTGTCCTCATCAATATCGGTACAAAAACAAGACTATCTATAAGGGGCAAGAAAAGGCTTCAGATGAATTTGAGAAGTACAACACACTACTGAGAAGCGCATGAAGTCAACTTTAGCTGAAATCCTGTAGAAAGGGATAACGGATGAAGGTCGCCTTTAATCAATATTTTCTTGGGTAGCGACATTGATTCATTCTTCCTTTTTTCTACGAGATGCCGTGGACGCAATTTAAGCGCGTCTTTGGTCTATTTAATGAGTTGCGGTCAGGCAGCCAAGGAGTCAGCGTTCTATCCTTCCCCGACAAGTCTACTATTTACCCACTAACTCGGGGTGCGGTACGAACGTTTTGGCTACTCTGAGCGCCACTGAAAAGAACCTCGATTAGGGGTACACGTGGTAGTCGTCGCCTTCTCCGAAAGCACCTCCAGTCGCCCAGTTCACATCTGAAATGTATTGTGCTGAAATCGGAATTAGACACAGAGCTCTGTGGTATCCGTTTGCTTTATATTCTGATGAATTATAAAAATTATGCTGGAAAATAGTTTTTTGGACGATAGGTTCTCATAGAAGCCTAACATCGGCTTTGCGTGACAAAGTGGGTATTTTCAATTACAATGCGAAACGTGTGAGCAATGTTGTTTGTTGCTATTTGTCCGTTATTGTTAATTAATATGCATTACTGCCATTATTTATTCAGTATTTTTCACCGTTGTTGAAAAATTACCATATCGTCTTGGCACATACGGCTGTGTACAGAGGCGTATCGGTTTCTCTACACAAAGCTCTCACATGGAAATTTCGAAACATTTCGAAGTTTTTGTAAGGAGACCATGAATTTGGAAGACGTTCTCCTCAATTTCTATCACGTTTTTTTCTTCGAATTGCTTCATTTCGTCTATTATATGAGCAGGTTCAGGAAAATTAGTTCTCATCCAGGGGGACACTGGAGCAACAACACCCCAGGAGCTCTGGACAAAGTCGGCAGAAGGCTTCGGTTCATAAAGATGTGGTTTTGTATCGCCAAAGCTCCTAGCAAATTGATTTCCTCAAAGTGGAAGAAAGATCCCTCACGGAAGCTCTTGTAAATTCTCTTAGCACCCCTTGGCAATAAGCGGCTCCATAGAAAGAGTATTGTACATAAGAGAAAGACTAAACGAGAACCAGCGAGTTTCGCTCTCACAATTTGTCACGAAATACCGAGGGACCAACCAGGGTCATCGCCTTGGGATATGGGCATATCCACTTATAGTAGGATTTCCCACTGGAAGTGGGCAACGAGCACATGCAGTGGACAATTGAGCAGTTCAACCAGTTCTGCGAAATAACGCGATGCATATTTTCAGGACGTGTTTGCTTAAAAATATTTGCACTTGAGCGAAAGTTGACGAGGATGTGGAAGTCTTTGTCACCTGATATCCATCCACCTGCGGGGGGCTCGTTTTTACGTTAAGGTGTTGCTTTAGGGGAACTAAACGGCATGCAATTTTTCGTCATTCGCCTATTTCTGGGGTGGTGCCTAGAGGATTTGTTTCGGACAACAGGGGCGAAGTATGAAATGTTACAGCATATCCTGATGCTGCTGTGGAAAATAAGGTAGGATTTGTCCTGTTATTTTCTTTCGTAAAAATAAAATGTAGCGCTTGGTATTAATCAATGGCTTACTCAACGTTTTGTAAAGATGCGGCTGTTCCACTATAACTGGCATAGTACAAATATTTTAATCATGTCTAACCGGAATACCAAAGTTTGCCATGTCCAGCCTCAGTGCGTCTCCCTTCTAAGTGCCTTCACGTTTGTAGTTTGCCAGTGCGAGCGTTCACACATCAACGTAAAACAAACGAGGTGGAAATGAAACCCCACGGTCGACCAGCAGAGAGTGCGTCTATCAGCAGTCGGGTCAAAGACTGTCTCGAATGATGAAAGCCTGGCTTGTGATGGATCACCTTGACGTTGTCTCGACAGGTGTGCTGACGCTCCTGCTAGTTGTCCTACTGAGCATCGGAAATTCTGCGGCTGTAATACTCACACCTTTGCAACTTCTTCGGCTGAGCTGGTCACTCTGCATGAATCGCGTGCATCGCTGATGTATCTGCAGCTTTCGTTTTCTTATGTCTGGTGATGTCGTTCGGTTTAGATGCCCCTGATGTCTGCTGTTGGTCCTAAAGGCGACGCTCCATTAACGCACACCGTATTCATCATGTCTTATAACAAGATGCGTTCTTCGTGTGCTGGAGACGTTTTCGCAGTGGAATTTCTAAAGTTTAGAAAGTAAGCTTTTGCACATGTGCCCAAGCGGTTAAGACTAGCAATTCCAAGGGTCGTCTATATCAAGGATGAGCGGGTTAAACGTTACTGCAATCGACGACGTTCATGACAATGAACTGAGAAGCTACGAAGCATTTCCCGAAGCCGGCGTTGCCCGAAAGGTTATGGTCACTGTTTGATGGTCACCAGCCGCTTTTATCCACCAAAGCTTCTCTGCTTTCGGCGAAGCCGTCTCTGTGGAGAAGTACTGTGAGGATCTCCACCAAACGCACCAAGAATTGCCTCGAATTCACCTGACATTGATCAAGAAAATGTGTAATCCTACCGACAACGCCCGATCCCAAGCTTTCTTTATCGATCACAATGAAAAAGCTCAGTTGGGATATGAAGCTATTCTCCAAAGAAGGCTTTTTGAAAGGCTTTTCCCCTACGTCGACCACTTTCTCAAGAACATATATCGCCATTTTTTTGCGAGAAGAGTGCTTCCGAAGGCAGGACGGTGAAAAAAAGGCATTCGACGATTTTGTTGCTTCCAGGACTCCAGAGTTTTAGGCTGCTGGAATGTCTGAACTAGTTTTTCATTGGCAGAGATTTGTTGATTTTTTAATGGTTATTTCGTTTTCGAGCGAGTACAGTATTTCAAAGTAGCTGACTCAAAATGGCCATTGTTTTGGCGCTGCCCTAATAGATTAGATCCTGCCCTCACCAACTAGAATAGATCCTGCCCTCACCAACTTCACTAACACATTCGCTTAGCTTCTCGTAACCAATCTAGATTTTAAACAGAGATGTTAAATTCTTAATATGCAGATTCCAGTAACGCTCCCTTCCGCTAGGTGAGTATCATAGGTGTTTGTGTGAGTTTCGAAAATCATCGTCTCTTACACAGCACACACATTGTAATGAACTTCGAAGTGTCGACAAGGGAAGAATAAGTAAAAACGTCACCCGCTTCTCATTGGAAATTCGGTATTATGACAGAAATACAAAACAGTGACTGTACAGGAATCGAACCCTCGACGTCACGCACGCTCGGACCGTTTGCCATAGGAAAGTTTGGGAGCCACCCAACTCTTTCGTCTCGAGGATCCGAAAAAAAACCATTTGGTTACTACTTCGAGAACGGAGAGTCATTCTGTAGCACTCTTTCTTACTGTTCCGTCGTACCATGTCAGCGTGAAGGTGGTAATGTTACTGTTATCTCAACCAAGAATTTCAGCACAGTGACCTAAAGGACTTACTTACATTGATACTTTGATGCCCTTTGTCGGCTGGAGGTCTTCTCAGCGGGGACCACAACTCTTCCAGACCGCTCGATCTCTGGCAGCTTGCATCCAGTGAAGCAGACTCCGCTCTCTGAAAGATCTTGAGAATGAGTCTGCCCATCGCGTTGGCGGTCGTCCCAGTGGTTTGTTATGGTCTCTTGGGAGCAGGGGTGTGCGTAAATGGAATCCGAAATCTCGTAAATCGTAAATCGTAAATCGTAACAGGTGCCTGACTTGTAATGCATCTAATTTCCTTGCTTTTTTTCTATTATGTTAAACCTAATCGAAGCTATGTTTTGTTGAGACGTTTTCAGCTCGAGCTGGACACTTTTCTAATTAGGATGGAAGCCACTAAAATCAACTAGCACCTTTCAAATCAAGCTGGACAAGTTTTTGGAGAACCAATATAAACCGCTTGTTCAAAAACGCTATCTTAAAATTCGCCTATACAGGGTGTCCGAATAAAAAGCTTACACTGCTTGGACGATCAAAAATGTTTATCATGCTACTAGCCATTGGTTTGCATATAAAACTATGACTTTGTAGAAATAACCGCAACAACTCCGAATAAATCAACAAAAACCATTCCATTCAAAAAAAGGATCGCTAATCAACTCGACGAAAACAGTATTTGCACAAATAACCCAAGCATCCCCTACTGAGTGAGCGCATGGCACATTTCTATGGTATGACACACCTAAAGTTCTAAGCCTTCTCACATTTTGAATTGTACCCAACAGCATTTTCGTAGCAGACGGGAAGGAATTGTGTGACGATTGAAAGAGTATGATCACATTTTTGGACACTCATCATAGTCGGATTTTTGACTTAAAATTATAAAAGAAGATATTTTTGTGGCACTCTTTAGGAGTAAAGTAGAGAAGCAAGGTGCAAATGAATTGTGAATTGGTACCTGATATGTCTGGGAAGGATAAAGCACTGACCTCTACATCGGCGCCAACCGCAATTCATTCTATAAGGCAAACCCACACTCAAATGACCCCTACGATATCCCACAGAGGTAGAAAGATTGGATGGCGCATCTCAAACAGGGATTGGTTAACGTCATGCTTTGTCCTTTATCATTTTTGAAGGCAACCACAACTTCTGGAATGAAAGATCGTCGATCGAGGATAGCAGGCAATTACTTTCGGCATTTACTTCGCTCGCAGGTTCGCCTGCACCTGCTAAATTTCGGAAACTCCAAAATATGTATTGCATTAATAATTAACGACTGCTTGCATTCGCCAGTCCTGCTCTCAGCTACCTTTGTAACAAGGGCGATCGTATCTTTTGCCCAGTCTTCAGCATTCTGAACGGATCGCATAAGGCGAACGCAAAAGCCCCATGAGAACGAGACCAAAAGTGTCAAACTTTTTCACTCCTATCATGAAATGTCGGAAGTTTTGCTTAAGGCGTACCTCATACGTAAATTGACTACGCGCCGTGACGTGCAGTGATAATCAGATTGAAACATGATTGTTTTGTTCTTTCCAACAGTTTAGCTGTTAATCTACAGCCTTCAATCAAATCCAATATTCCCTGACGAACTTGCATCATTTCTACTCGTGTGCACTGGAAAGAGTCGTCTATATGGTGAACAAGTGGTGAAAAAGTTACAAGTTGCTAGGCGGTGGTTGCAGCATAGAATATGGTTCAGCAGGTGATCATCTCCATTCCAGCGCAAGGATTATTTTCATGTTTTTCTGTGGACAGGAACGAAATGCTTTCAGGCCATTCGAATGTAAGATGTTGTGATAGAGTGCGACCAGAAAAACGTCACGTTATGTGGACGTTTCCCATCCGTGGACCAAAGATCACATTTACGAAAATTTACGATTTACGACCCAAAATGTCGTAAATCGTTAATCGTAAGAAATTTGCTAAAAATCACCGTAAATCGTAAAATCGTAAATCGTAAATCGTAATTACGCACACCCCTGCTTGGGAGCCATTCTGTGGAACATAGACTCCATCTATCGTCCTTTCGTCGAAGCAGGTGTCCGGCCCAGCGATATTCGGACCTCTTCATGTACTGCAGCGGATCTGCTAATTGCGACTTCTCCCTTAGCTCCTAGCTTCGTAGGCCTTCTTGCCATTGCTGACGAAGGCTTCTTCAGAAGGCATCTCTCCAGTGCACGATGCGTAGTTTGCATTGCTCTAGCGATTGTCTTGTTGTCGAGCCAGATTTCCGTCGCGTAACACGTCGCAGCCAGTACAGAGCAGGGATGAGCGGATTATCCGTTATCCGTTATCCGGTTTCCGGCGGCCGAAAATCGCCGGATAACGAACAACAAGATCTCGCTTATGACTGCTTATCATTGGCTGAATTAATTTAGCCTACTGGATTCTTATGGTTAGTTAAATATAAGGACAATTTTTTACAAATTGTTTTGTGTTTTTTGCACTGATAATTGAGATACGTTTGCCGTGCTAGGTTGGTGTCTTCTCTTATGGTTAGTTCCCGATGGTATGATTAGGCTAAACTACCTGCTCATAGCGGATTTTAAAATGCAGAACGCTTCCTTGCTCATTTCTGTTTGTAAGGATTTTCATCAAAATTTCTTCTAGCATAATGTACGATCTCGAAAAACCAATCGACAGAGGAGGAAGAGATAAATGTTTATATGAATCAACTCGTTTCAAAGACATGCCGGATATTCAACTTCTAGTTCTTTGAGACTATGCTTCCAGTACTTCCACTGATAAGTTCCTGTGGCTAGCCGATGAACTAGTACTATGTACCAGTACTTTAATATTTCCAAATAATTCCAGTTTCTTTTGTAGGTTTACGGGTAGTTGTTGAACAGTAGAAAAAGCTGTCAAGAGCTCCAATACTAGTATACGAACCTAATTCAGCTGACGTTTTGGCACAACCACCTTCAGAGTGTGAACAAGAAAAGCAAAGCTTGAAAGAGTGCTTGTCCGTGAATCACAACGGATTGTAATAGCTTCTCATGCTATTGGAAAGACGAAATGAAGGAGGGGCAAAACAACCAGACTGACCGTGACTGTGGAAACAGCCGATAAAGGATAAAGGATAAAGAAAGGCGTTACTCAATCCCTTCTGGGATGCGCCAGCGCATTCTACTACTACGGGATGTCGTGGAGGCGACATGAATGCGTATTTGGCCATACAATGACTTGCGGTGGCCAGCCGATGAACAAGTCAGCGCTTTATCCTCCCCAGACAAGTCTGGTACCAATTCACCGACCCCGGAGGGATGGAGGGCTGGTTGGCGTGGGCGGGAAATCCGAACCAGGAACCTGGTATAGGGTGCACGCGACAGTCGCACCTCCTTCGACTGCGCTACACGCGCCCGGAAACAGCCGAAAGGCTGATAAATCGCTCTTGGATGAGCATAGATGTTAGTGAACGAGGTGCATGAGTCACGTCTATTTCGATGCGAAGGTGTTTACCAGGTTTTGCCCTGCTTTCGTAAGGACACTCGTTGTTCAGCGCCTCTTTCATCTTATTCTTACTAAAAAATATGAGTAAAGGTTATCAGACGATGTTAGTCATCGTTCATTGCGGAATGCGCCTCACATTCAACTTCTACGGAACGTGGTGGAGGCAGTATGAATGCCCATTTGGCCTATAGAACGGCTTGCGGTGGCCAGCATATGGACAAGTCAGTCCATTATCCTTCCCGGACAGCGTGGTACCAGCTCATCGAGCTCAAAAGAGTGGAAGACTTGGTTGACTTGGAGGGGAAATCCGAACCAAGAACATTTAATCGGAGAGCATGCGATGGACGGCACCTCCAACTGCGCTACCGCGCGCCTTGAAGAAAAACACCAATAAGAAGGAAAAAAGTGGCTTATTTGACATGTGACGTGGACAGTATTATAACTTCAAACCTTCTAAAAGAGAAAGAATGATTTAAAATTAATGTTAATTTTTGTTGTTTGTTTGTTATCCGTTTTTCCGTTATCCGGTCATTTTTGGGCAAAGTTATCCGTTATCCGGTATTTGGGTTTCAAAATTCCATTGTCCGGTCATCCCTGGTACACAGGCGTTGAATATCGAGGCCCTGAGGCCGGCATCTTTGACCTGATCGGTGACTTCGCTAATCGAACTGAAGGCTGCCCATCCTGCGGGCGATTTCAGGAGCGACGTCGTTACCCATGTTCAGGTCTCTTCCCAGATAGACGTAGGAGTCGACCCGTTGTAGAGCGACTCCACTTAACCTTACGAGTTCCGTGTCACACGACTGGTTGACCATAAATTGCGTTTTGGACATATTCATGTCCAACCCAATCTTCATACCTGCCACATTGAGCTCTTCAGCATCTCCTTGACTTCTGCCGTGCTTGTAGAGATGAGAACAATCTCATCGGCGAAGCGAAGGTTGCTGATCCATTTACCGTTCACAAGGTAGCCTTTATCGTCCCAGTTCAAGTCCTTCATGGCATCCTGGAGTGCCGCTGTGAATAGCTTAGAAAAAATCGTGTCTCGCTGCCGTACTCCTTTCCCGATAGGAATTTTAAGCTTTCGAACGAACAACTGGATGGTAGTCGATGTGCTCGAGACGTCGGATGTAGGGCGATGGTATACCAGCATGCACAAGAGCGTTCAGAAGGGCATTGATTTCCACGCTTTCTGATAATCCACGAAGACAAGGGAGTGATATTTCGATTTTTGCTTGCTCGAAAACATTGGAGTGATTTTACAAAAACAGACATAACTCGCTTACTTCTAAGAGCTGTACAAGTGCCGGCGACACTCAGAAAACTAGATGATGTGGTCTATCTTACGGATGCAAAATCGGATTCTGGAAAAATGGTTTTCGTGCGCCAGGGGTGCGATTTCTCCGCGATTTTTTCGGAAATACTTGCCGAAAATCGCGGGCACCCGGCCACGCATGAAGATGCCTTTTTTGAAAGGCGGGTTTGCGATCGCCGGGAAGAAAATTTCTTCTAGTTTTCTGAATGCCGTCCGCATTTGCATAGATCTCAAAACTGAACGTGCTACGATTGGTTGAACAAAGTACAAGTGTAGTACCTTCCAATCACATCGACGAGCGATCGACCAGTAACCCATCCTTCTTGATCTCACCGAAAATAGCTCCAGGAGAGCTGCATTTTTTATTATGTATCAACAAAATATTGAGCTTTTGTACAGCTACATGTCAGCACCACTAGACATCGTCTCCTTTAAAAAAATTCTTTATTTTTGAAAAAAAATTGGGCATGACCTCGCCTGATCTCAAGGAAGATCGCCTAGAAAAGACTTGGTTCTCAAGTATATATTTAATAGAAATCATTGTTTTCTAAAGCTACACATTATCTCTAGAAGTCGTTTACTTTGGGTGTAAAAATCTTAATTTTTGAAAAAAAAGAAAAAAGTTGAGCATGACCTCACCTGATCGCAAGGAAGATCGCTTAGGAAATGGTTGATTTCGGAATATGTATATAAAATAGAAATTATCGTTTTCTAAAGTACATATCATTTTCCACAAGCAGAAATTCCTTGTTCTTGAAAAAAAGAAATTTTTTCATGACCTCCCCTGATAGCGAGCAATATCACTTAGGAAAGACTTAATTTTTTGAACAAGGGCTAAATAAAAGCTGTGCTGTTGTGGACTCCAGTTTCGGCCTCAGTGGTAGCTTTGTTTTGGAAATTTTTTATTTGTGGAAATATCCAGGATAGGAAAATCAGTCCACCTGATCGGATGAAAGATTGCTTGGGAGAGGCCTGATTTTTTCCTGCTACGAATTGAAGGTTAAACTTCAGCTTCAGTAGTTACATCTCTCAACTAAAAAATGTGTCGCGCCGTCATTGCGAAAGTTGAGCAGTAATCGATCCATTTCAGCTATTTTGAAAACTGCTTCAATAATTTTATTACTTAATGCAATAACTGTGCAAACCCAAATGACGTCCACTTTCCGTAGAAGAAGCGGTGCTCAGTGTGTTGCCGTGTCGCTTCCATGCCTAAAAAATCTTTATCTATTTGATTTATTTGCGTCAAAACGTTATTAATTGAATAATAATAATAAATTTACTTAATTACAAATCTCTGCTTACAATATTTGCGAAAGACTGATATCTCCGAGGAATTTTGTCTTGTGTACCAGATCGAAGTGCGACCACCGCGATTCTCGCACCCCACGCTTGAACCTGCTCCGGGAAGAATGCCTCATAGCGCGAGCAAAAACTCCTGTGCTGGGGTGTAAATCGAGGAGTTTTCCACGCCTCCGCCGATCGTCTCTTGCCGACGGGCGAAGAAGGGGTGGGGCGGGGGACGTCTTCAGTGCGTGAGCACGTTTTCTGCTGGAGACGCCCGTCTGCAATGAGATCTCCGTGGGTCTCACCGCGGCAGGACGCGCTGTCCATTTCAACGGCGCTCTTCCATGGCAGTCTTTTCCTCGCATCGGTGTACCTATTTCCATCGCTTCATGCAGCGGTACTGTTGCGTTCTCTTTGTTGCGTTGGTGTGTGAGGGAATCGTCTACTGCATCCCTCCATAAGCAAGAAAGTTTAGTAGAGTGGAGGAGGAACGGCCTAAAAAAGGGACAAGTGAAGGCTGGGGCATGGATGATGAAGAATAAGAAAAGCTAAAGGGTAAAAAATAAGGGCTTTCTACTTCTAGATAAATAAAAAATATAAGCGAATAAATGATGGATAGATATAGATATTGAAGAGGCACTTTGAATATGCATGTGTGGCCTGTACAATGATTTGCGGTCAGTATTCCATCCTTCCCAGAGAAGTCTGCCGCCAATTCAGCGAACTGGTTGGCCTGGCAGGCTTGAACCAAGAACCCGCAGTCGGGTGCACTCGACAGCGGGCACCTCCTCCCCCAACGCTACCACGCGCCGTAATTAGCCAATCAGTCCCAATTCTACGCCACGCAAACTTCTATGGAAATTCGAGTGCGTTTTGATCCGTGCAATGAATTGCAGTGGTTAGGCAATGAAAAGTCAGTTTTTTATCACTCTTTAACGAATATTGTGTCTGAGCATCGAAATTGAAGGGACTGACGGCTTAGTTGACCTTGAAGGGGCGCTTCTTTCACCTCCGCTACCACGCTTTCAAGAATGTGGGATACATTAGTCATAAATCAATTCACGATCGACTAATTTACGGTGCCTACAGTGTCCATGATGTCAACTCTTTATTCTAATGCTGCCCTATGCCGTCTTCACTTTCGGGATAGTCTACAAAGGGAAATTGTCTATGGTGTTTCTACCTAACATCCCACAATCATGCTTTAAGCACCGTAATGCAACTTATGTCGGCGACTCGAATGTTCCCCTGACCGCAGCGGAATTCAAAATCTCCCATTGCCAGAAAATCTTTGAGGCTCTCTTAGGCAAGAAATACTGTCCTTGATTGGAAGATGACATGGCTACGCAATTTTTAGGTTCACATCAGAGCAGAAGATCAGTTCTGGCTCAACCTACGAGGGTTTACTAGGGGAGGGGGTAAAAGTAATGAGACAAATTCAACAGATTTCTTTATCTCTTTAGAACTTATTTACAACTCAACGGTGCTGAGAAATGTATGCGCCACTAAGGTCAACGACTTGCTGCCATCGCTAGGCCAACCTCCCTTAGGCCTGATGTTAATCCACAGCTCAATATGGTTTTCAAGGTCTGCTTGGATCCTTTTGTCCCTTCCGACCATGAAGTCCTGTAGGCTCAAGAAGTAGTGGTAGTCGCATGGAGGGATGTCCGGCGAATACGGTGGGTGAGGCATGTGACCGTAGCCCATCTGGGCAAGCTTATCCGTGGTCACTTTTGCCCGATAGGGTGCGGCGTTATCGAAGAGGAGCACCTTCTTGAAGCGCTGCGGCCGGATAAGTGCGAGTCGCCGGTCCATCTCTTCTATTTCGTTCACCGTGGCCTTGAGTTTATGGAGTCCTTCGTCGCGCTCTTGGGAAACCGCTTCCCGCACACTCTCTCTCAAAAGCTCAGAAGGTGCTGCTCCTCGCCGTGAAGATCTCGCCGAATGACGGTCGGTAGTGGGTCACCAGGCATCACATAGACTGGCTGCTTGGCTGGGTTAAGCTAGAAGACGTCCTCATCCTGTCTGACATAGGTCGGCTCGTCGCTCATACGTAGCTGATCTGAGACGGACCGGGGTTTTGGCATGCTTCTGAACAGGGCGAAAGTGGTAACTTCACAAGTGTCCTCCAAATACGAGAAGCACGAAAGCGGACTCCGGTCACAAGATATATGGACACAAAATGGGGAGTCTCATTAATTTTTCCTCCCCTCCCCCTAATAGGTGACAATGGTTCGGCCAAGTTGGGCGATAAGTTCATCGATTCTTCAACTGCAGAATTTCATGTCAACTAGAATGTGATTATGAACATGAACACAGATGGGGACAAATGGATGAAGCGACCTCATCATCAAATCAACCACAAAGATCGCACTTTCCTGCTCTTCAAAATTTTTTGTTTAGTAGTATGTAGTATTTTGGTATTTGCTGTAGCCAAAGGTACCAGAATTTTACGCTCAAACAATGGTGATGACAAATTTTGGAACACACTGTATTTTCTGTACCTTCGGAACTTCAGGGTAAGTGCTCGTAGTCGACTTGGACTCATCAGTTCACTATGTATTAGGTTGGAAAAAAAGTCTCTTCACAATTCGAAATTTTTTTTACCCTTCCCCTTGTAAACGCACTACCCAATGTTGATTGTTGATTTCGTAATCCTATCACACTTGTCTACCGTTCGCACGCGGACACAGGTTAAGACTCTTCTTATAATTCGTTATCCATCCAATCTTCCGAACTCAATGCCAGATCTACTTCATGGCCATTTTCAGCACGGCATTCTTCATGAATTCATTAAAGAATCCACAGCACGTCAGGCAGCAGACCAAATTAACCATATATATGGCTTGGGATCTACTACTCATCGCGCCTGTTATGAGTGGTTCGGAAAGTCTTTAAAGGGAGATTATTCACTGAGGGCAAAGCATGGTCAGGAAGGCCAACTGGATTGGACGACAGTGAACTACACCATCTTCTTCGTACAGATAGTTGGCAGACGACACGTCAGCTGGCAGAGAAGCTCGAAGTGTCTCATAGGATAGTAGGAATCCATTTGAAGAATCTTGGCTTTCATGGAAATTTGGAGCTTGGATTCCACATGCCCTGTCAGACACTCAGAAAGGTCGACGGCTCTCCATCGCTGCTTCTCTTCTGTCCAGATAAGGAAGAAAATCGTTTCTTCCGCGGATTGTGACAGGCGAAGAGTCCTGGGTTCTGTGTGCCAACTTTCGAGGAAAAGGCAATGGGTACAAAAGGGAAAGAGCCCTAAGTCTGATTTCAAGCCCAATATTCACGAAAGGAAGATTCTCTTGAGTGTTTGGTGGGATATCAGAGAAGTGATTTATCGGCAAACTCTCAGAAGTGGAGAGACACTTACTGCTGTCACATACTGCGGCCAACTCCACAAAGTCGTCGCAACTCTCTAAGAAAACAAGCCGGAGAAGTCGAAGGTGATGATCCTGCATGACGATGCAAAACCACATGTTGCAAGACTCACAAGAGAAACAATAAAGGAGATGGGCTGGGAGGTAATGCCACATCCACCGTATAGCCCTAACCTTGTCCGTGCCGACTACCATCTCTTCCATGCTCTCAAGCAAGAAATTGGAGAGAAATATTTTGGAACGGATGAAGACATCAAAAATTGGATTCAGCAATGGTTCGACTCCAGAACTGCAGTCTTTTAAGCGAGAGGAATTGGAAAATCACCCAGTCTTTGGAGAAGTGTAGTGGAACAAAATAGAGTTTATCTCAGTTGATTTGACTTTGTAGTTGTGAAGTAATAAATCTTTGAAAAAAATGAAAAGACTTTTTTTCCAACCTAATATATATATATATATATATATATATATATATATATATATATATATATATATATATATATATATATATATAGAGAGCGATTTCTTAGTGATAAGGTTTGTCACACAGTCTCGGGCGGAGGGGGGAATGAGGGACTTCATTGGGTAAATGGCTGACCATCACCGAAAGAGCAGTCGATGGCAGCCATGAATTTCGTCTGAATTCAAACATTTGGAAAAACCACAGTTGGATACGGGCACTATTACAATGGACCATGCCATGCAGCTGGTACTTGATTCACTCTTACAATTCTCTGTTCCCTTGAATTGGTTACATGTTGGTATACACTTCCCGTGGTCGCCATTGTTGTGGGGAACGGAGGACTAAACTGCTAATGGTAAGCAATTCTTAGGAGGAGTTGGTTTGTGAAGAGCTTAACTTCAACAAAATGTTGACTGCAGCAACAAATCTTCGCTAGGAGCAGAATTCAGTTGAGCAGCTGCCACTTTAATGCGATTGTTTATTTCAGATACAAAAAAAGCTTTCAAGAATCTCATAACTTCATATGTGTGTGAGCTGTCCTACGAACGGAAGTATTAGAGCAGAGAGTGGCGGGTTATCTTCAGTATATGCGATCGGAAAGTGCATAGTAAGGAAGTCCTTATCACAATGCTAGCCAGCTCCAGTGCTCAAGTAGCCATTTCTCGGCACATCCCAGAGTTCAGTGAAGGAGTAGTTCTCCCACCTCACCCTGAAGGTGCAGCCATCACCATCCGCACTCATCAACTGCTGTTTCATGATGAGCTAAACTGATTTTCAATTTTCGCACTTATTCACAGCAACGACGACCGTGAGGTGGTCATCAACAATGACTTGAGACACTTCTTTATTTCAAGCAAACATTTTGTGGCTGTTGTCGCAAGCTCTTTTGACTTACTTTCCTTGTACAATTTCTTCTAGAAGGGTTGGTCTGCCGACTCGTTTCTTGCCCGTCAAAGCTTTCATCGCCTTTCAGTTGCCTGAATCTAATGGGAACTTCAGGCTATGAATTTGTTATTCATCTGCATTTTGTTTTTGTCGCTTACTTTACCGCTTTTCTTTTTACATTTTTAATACTATCATTGTACTATCACTGAATAAATATATAAATAAATAAATAAATAAATAAATTGTATCTTTGGACTACTCCAACAAGGAAAGAATACCATGCTTTGTGGCAGTTTGCGATGGATTTTCAGTTGCCTGAATCTGAACGGTCTAGGGAGGCGGCTTCGAACGTTGATTCCAAATATATGTTCCATACCTGTTTCGGTCACCTGGGAACGAAATTGTGAACCATTTTGCATGTGAATCAGAGGGGCGAGCTCAAGTTGCCTCGAAACAGCGTTTGCCGTCGTGCACTGGTGGCGTATTGGGTAGAGAAGCGTCGTGGCAAGACTGGATGGCTTAGGGTTCACGGGATTTTAGCATTTCTTAAAACTCTTCCGCTGCGATCAACTAAAGCTCTCTGTGCAAAATCGCTATGAAAAGCTCGCCGGGCAAATCACTAATTCCGCTAGCGATGAAAATGTTTTTTTTTGGCTCAAACGTCGTCTAAATAAATAGTTTGAGACGCTCATCGCCTACATGAGGCTGTTTTTAAAGTTTTGGTCGATTACGGTAGTTACTGCAGGCGCGATTGAGTGGGGGATTTTGCCGATTTTATTTCGCTCGTTTTTGTAGATCGTACTAGAGTGAAAATGATGAACATTCTGGCGGGAAGAACATCACGGATACAGCCACTAGACGAACATTTCTCATTGCTCTTCGCAAGATGTACAAGCGTTTCCTCTCTCATTTATTGACACGCTGTATGGAGTTCTCACTCCACTCGTTTGACCAAATTCATCATATTGTATCACTCATTTGAACTCAGTTTTCTTCCCCTAGATTCAGGATTACATACTCAGGGCACCTGCGCAGTTACTTTGGAACATTTAATGCACCAATTCCATACTGCTTCCTACTGGCTACTGGCATCATAGAGCTGTGCTCTTGCAGCGGCTCCAGGGATGAATTTTTCATCCGCTGCGGTCATTGTCAACAGCTGCTCTGTTTTAAACCTTCGTAGTGGTGCTGCACTTTTGCTAGTATAATGCGTTGATTGTCTTCACGCCATGTTTATAGCAAATATTCATAATAGAGGTAGTTTCGTTGTCAGTATGGAATGGTCAGCACCCAGTGTCAGTATGTCAGTACAGAATCTGCTCGGCAGCATTTTTCGTTGCGACTTTACACAATTTCGGTTGATCGGGGAGGATCTTTTTTAGGATGTACAAAAATCTTGCGTCACCGGGTTGTCGAAGCGCAAACCATCGTATCTTACGTTGCGCTCCTCGCTCCCCGTGATTGCAAATCAGATCCCTCCACTGTGCTCCATTTGTTTATTCATTTTGATGGATGGATCGTAATCACGTGTCTTAAAAGTGTAACGATAAAACTCATCAACATTAATGAAAAGAACTTAAAGGCGGGATACAATGCAGCAGCAACAATTCAACGAGACAAAAGTGCAGTTGGTCGTTTAAACGAGGGCAATGACATGTTATCAAGGTTTTCATCATCATGAATCTGAGCTCCCTGGTCCTCCGGTGAATGGGGAAGCGTGTTCTCATTTTGTACCCTGGGACACACACGTAGAAATTGCTCTCTCTGCTAGTTTTCCGAGACGGACGAAAAACTCAGTTGGGTCAGTGGACTCCGGTCTTGTGCTTCATTGTTGTAAGCGCCGTTTTAAAATGGTTTTTCAAGAGCGTGCACCACTGATCCCCAACATGCATTCAGCAAAGGGGATCACTCATGCAAGATGAGGGACGACGTGGACGAGCAGCTGCGTCTTCGAGTTATTACTTCTGACATAGAGAGAAAAGTTGAGCATCTCAAGGAAAAGGGTTTACCGACTCGATTAACTCTCGTTAGGGGAAGGCGCAAAAAATGAAGTCCACTTCAAAGCAAACGATGTTGTCACAGATGACGCACGCAATCTAAATTTGCAATGCTTCCTGTTGAAAATACAGTTCAGCCGTCCAGAAGGACGAGGGCTCCACTCTGTTCCTCTAGCGGACATTTCGGCGGCAGAGTAATGGCCTGTCTATTCGGCTTGCTGTCCTTGCGTGTGCTCGTTCGCTGTGCTTCGCCTTTCTCGGCCCCACTCAGAGCCCCACTTCACCTCTTCACCACACCTCTTCCTCCTACAGCTCGACCGTATTAGCCTTTTTAGCAGTTCTATGATTTCCATGCTGTTCCTTCGTCCTCCGTCCTTCGGCTATCCAGCTGTTCTTCTCTGGGCTACGAATAAAGTAGCCACACGGAAACCTAGCCGAATAAAGCCTCGAAAATAATCTTGGCAAGACGGCATCACGACATTCTGCTCAACTGGCCACCAACTAATCATCGACGCATTCAAACTGCTATAGACCCGTTGTCAACTGGGGTTCAGAGCTTAGCAGTCTCTTCTTTCATCTCGAGTCCAGCTATTCATATTGGCCCCACCTCACTCATCAGCTTGGAATAATTAATAGGCTTCTGGTTTCGACGACAGCAGAGGCCATTTCTCAAGTGGTTTTGCTTTTGTGCACTGGTACTGAGCTGTGGGGTGTGAGAGTTGTTCTCAAGCATTCGATGCTGTCGCAACTATTTTTCGGATTGACATATCACTGAGCTGAGAGGCTCAGCCCTCTGGAATAAGGCTTGTCTGTAGGCATCTTTTAAGACGAAAAAGTGTGGATCTTGTCAAGCCGACCCTTGATGCACCTCCACTATGATATCCACGTTCTTTGTCATTCCGTGCGGAGTTTGTGACACCGTATTCGAGCTTTCGTACATGTACTCGATATGTATGTAATGACCAATTCGGTTGGCTCAAATCCACCAGTCGTTCGTAGAGCTTCATCGTGTGTGAGATCACTTTGATCCCTCAGTATTTGTAGCATTCGGACGCGTCTGCTTGAAGATGGGTACTGTGATGCTGTCCCTCCAGTCATCCGGCATCTTACCCTCTATTGTGATTCTGTCGAAGAACTGTGTCAGCCAATTTATTTCACACTCCCCTAACACCTTCAAATCCTCTATTGGCACCCCATCAGGCCCAGCTGTCTTCCCGAGCTTCGTTTTCCCTATGGCGTTGCAACCCTCTTCCTACGTTGTCAACAATTTTTTTCCTGAATTGATAATATCAGACTCGACCAGTTGGAGAGAGCGCTAATTTTTCTTTCTGCTGACCACTTCAGATCATTTTACACTTTAAATAAGCACTTAGGGTATATCAACGGCTTACTGTGAAAGTAGAATACGTAGCACATACTAGGCGAGGATCTATTAACGCTGTTCTCTGCCTTTTCTCTAAAAAAGCAAACTTAATTTATTTTTCTATAGAAAGTAGACTTTGAAGTGGAGCTAAGAAAAGCAGAACAAACATCGTTCATTGAGGTAAAATTGGAAATTCAAGGCTGGCACAGAGTTGGCGCGCATTTTAGCGCTGAAGGCCTTGATCCATGATTTTCACTTGAAAGGAAAAAGTGAATGAAAAATTGACAATCGTGCTCTAACGGACACATGTGCCGGTCACACCTCTACCGGAAATGAATGCGCCCCAATAATTGTAATGAGCTGATGATAGATGACCTCATCGGCTGCTTCCTCTGCCTAAGAAATTCCTATTTTCATGTGGGGCCTGCCGTGCTACTGATTCCAGAAACCTGCATCACTAAAAGGGCCGACTTCGTGAAATGATGGACTTCGCTCAACCTTCTGAGGCCTCTACTTTCTCAACTTGGGCATTTCGTTTACTTAGACTTGAATAAGCCTCACATTCTATCTGTGGCACATGCCATTTATGGCTTCATTCGTGGGAAATAAGCTAATTTAGGGCGACTTATGGAGGCAGAAGGGTGTCCCTCTGAAAACAGCAGTTCCTTTGCGTGTACACCAACAAAATTGTCTTCTTCTCCAAAATATTCTTAGCGATATCTTGGAAAGCCCAAGCTCTACGCCGGATTTTATCTGGTGATTGCGAAGGGTTTTAGATTTTGGGTACTTATGGAGAAGCCGGCCCGTGCACGTAAAATGAATAATGTTGGTTTGGATTTGTGCTCTGAGAACAGACTAAGCAACGAATGAACTCCAGATGGTAGCCACAGGTGGCACAGAATTTTGGCACAGGTGCAGATGAATCAAAGCAGGGATTCTGTGAACGCGTATGGACCCTCTTTTTTTGGAGAATCGAACGTCAGAGTGGTTTCTGCGATGACGTCGAGCTCCACGCCTCATCAGTTTGTCTTCGTCCCCTTCCCTGCTCGGACAGTCTGCATTTCCTCCCTCCTCCTCTTTTTTGGGGCAGGAAGAGGCGTCAGAACGGTTGCCATATCGGTCCCCGGGGACGCATGGGCAAGGACGCGCCGGGAGTCTGCCGCCCGCACCTCGGAGGAGCAGCCCATGTCATTTCGCCTGAATGTGGCTTCAAAGGGGCGCTGCAGCCACTCCGCCCTGCCCTCGTCCCCGTGGGGGTGAGCTGCCAAGACACACGGCGGATAGCGACCTCAGCTGTTCGCGATCGAATCCCGAATTCTTTCAAGTACCGCATGGATCTCTGGCTCATGAATCCATTTCGATCGAATATTAATTAGCCTGCGGTATTTCCACCCTTGCTGCCACTTCTGGTAAATTCTTACCAAAATAAGGCTTCTCCGCTCACACGACCAATATTTTGACAGCTTTCTGCTCTCACTTTCGCTGTTGGCACTATTAAGAGCAGTCTTGATCTGTAGGCCATGAGCGTTTTTTGAGGTCATTTCCCGTTTACCGAACTACATAATTGCCTGCATTTTTAGCAGTAACAGAATAAAAGGGCACGGAGGCGGACTCTATACATGCATTTAGTCTCCATGATTTCAGAATAGATCGGGCACGTCACGGCTTCAAACCAATATAGCCTAAGTGACGCGTCTGCTTGTATTCAAACAGCACCCCGAATTTTGCATTTTTCGACATTTTTCTTGTTACAGCCTTCCTTTGCCTATCTAATGTTGCGCTATGAACAGTTGTTAGCGACTATATGATTGTGCTTGAGCTTGTCATTGTAGCGTTAAATTTAAAAGGAATGGGTTCCCCTTATAAAAACGATTAGCTCTTCCAAATCAAGTAATAATAGGAGGAAATAGAGCGCTGCTGTGCTTCCCGTAACGAAGAGAGCCCGTTGTTGAGGAAAGCATGTGTGGCTGAAGGCTGTGATTTAGTTGAAATAGAGCAAAAAATAGCAAATTTATGCTACAGCTGAATAGGCAGTTTTCGCTTTTGTTTTAGGACAAAAGTCGGTGTTAAGTAATTCCCTTTGGGATACGACACGATTCCGCATTCCCTGGGTTCGGGGCAACCTGATTATGCAGGTGAAGTGTGTTGCCAAATTTCCAGAGAAATCAACAGCTTGCTCCTCCTAGGGCTGAAATCGAACCTCAAACTCGAAATCGATTCCGGGGTGCCTCTGTTAACAGCTTCAACTCTTTGTTTTGACCGCCTTACGTACTACTGGGGTGCAAATCATAGGACCAATCGAACGCAGTTTTAAGTGACAGGTGAAATATGGTAGTTGGACACGCAGCGATGCACAAGCCGTTGTGTTTGACAGCATGTGTCGTAGCTCGCTGGTATCAAATCCGCTTCTTAAAATACACCAAGATCACCGTAGAACAGAAAAAGTGCAGGCGTTACATTTTAAGAGATGACCATAAGTGTTTTGAAAAGCAGTTATGAAAAGCTTTTAAGGGTGATATTACTAACTTCAGTGGAAACACTGGAAGTGGCAGAATTGAAATGGGAAAAAGGAACACGTGAATGGCCAACATGTGTACTTTGATTCAGTTGTAACGAAGAAAACTGCTAAAAAAATTGTTTTGCTGGTTAAATGGTTAAAGTAAAAAATGGTTAAATTGTTTTCAAAATCTGATTGAAACACGGTCATTGGCTTTTTATGATAGAAATGTGTCGCATAGGTGCTACTGTGTTTTTGACTGGTTTTAAGCGGATACATTTTTTGAACTTAAATGTGGAATTGATGTTTTGCTGCGGACGTCCTAATGTATTCAATTTAATTTCCTTTACTATGGGCGTTGATTTTGTTGACCAAATGCTTACGAAGCTTATTTTGCAGCGTTTTAATGCTTTTGTTATACTCCTCTTGACCTGCGCGAGCTTTTCAAAGCGTACAATCACAAGAGAACCTCTTCCACGTATGCACCAGGAAGCACAGTCGGGGGGACGTTGTTGTCACTCCCATCCTGATTCGAGGCTCGAGGAAATTCGCGACGATTGTGGGCAATTCCAGATTTTTCTCAAAGGAGCTCCATTCTACATTTGAGATCTAATCTTTCGTGTAGATATGAGCTATATACATAGAGTGCAGTTGTCTTCAAAACATACAATAACTTCACGATGGCTCGAATGGCCAAAAGCGCATATATTTTTGCTCGCTGCTATAGAACACCTTTGAAGCAGCCTCTTATTGCGCAATTTGACTAGAGGTTCCACAGGAGGAATGTTGCGTGCTTTAAACGCGTTTGCGGAAGAAACGAGTTTACTGCCCAAAAGAACTGAAAAGGATCGAAAAGCGTCACTGGTTATGGTTTTCACAGAATAGCTACCTATAGTTCTTTCAGAGCTAACAGTGGTTGAGGGACGTTTCCATCCTTGTTACACAGCTTGCAACCAAAGGGAGTGAGCTGGGCGGGAATCGAACTCGTGCCACCTGCTTACCACGTGGATCCCACTTTACCACCGGCTTTGATCGAGCGCAACATCCACAATATCTCAGGAACCAACCAGCACCCTTTACATCGAGAAGCTGCGTGTTTTCATTGCCTATTTGAGTACGTTGAGTAATGGATGCATGCGGTGGGAGTGTAGCGCACCCGGCAGGTCGCGCAGATTCCCACATGAGTTCTGCTACTGTCAGCCACTAGGCCAGGCATGCCTTTCTTTTCTTCACAAATCGGTACTGTTATGATCCGTGAAGAAAAAACACTGAAAGTTAGCCATACGTCGTTTTATGTGCTGAACATGCACCGAAAGGGAATCAGCGATACTTGGCAGAAGCTTAGCGCTGTGCAATTTCCAAGAGGGTGTAACTAAAACCGACCTTATATCATTCCTACACTGGTCATAGGAGATGAACAATACAATTCGCAATTCATAGGAACTGAATATATATCCTCATTTGATGCCGACACGATCTCTACTACCTCTTCAAAGAGTGTTTCTCCAAAAACCGTGAAGAAATGGTGGACTGAAGGGATGTGTGTTCATTCGCTCGACGTTTCTCCACTTTAGTTCCAATAGACTACCCTCCTCAAAGGAGAGTGCTGATCGTACTGTGCTTCTTTTCAAGCCACCTGTTCAAGAGGTGCTGTGTTGGAAGTTCTGGCAAGGAGAGCGAAGCGAAATCTGCTTTCGTCCAAAATCCTGCTGCTTTTTACATTTCAACAAGCGTTCATTATCCATTCATACTACTTCTGAAGAAGCTGACGACGAAGCACTTTGTGCTCCTTTGTTCTGATGACGAGTGTAGGCTCAGCATATAAGATTCGCTGTCTTACAGGGAAGAGCTTTAATAAAATCCAAGAGAACGATGGACGTATCCGATTCTCTGTCCTAGTCTCTCTAATATGCTCATAAGGATTGAACAAAATGCAATGGGCTACATATATTATCTTCGAGGTGGCTTGTTGCTTCGGTTTCTTGATAAAGAAGAGTGCTTGCAAGTTTCAGATCTGCGGACCACCTCTGAAGATGTGATCTCGAGATGCTCTAAAATATTAGCGTAGTTCTTTCATGACGACACTCGGGAGCGGCACGGACAGCTTATGCGCTCAAGCAAAGACGAGACGCTCTCTTCGTTCCTCATCTAACGATAGACCTCCTTTCTTGAAATTGTTCTTCAGAAGTGCTTAACAATTGCTCAATCTGATGGTGTTGACTCATGAAAGCCATCCCCTTTACTGGCGCGATTGATACTACTAGCAAGTGCTTGCGCCACGCATCCTATACATAGACTACAGTCACCGATTTGATTGAATGTGCTGGCTAGGCTAATGCTGACAATGCGGCTGTCAGTTTTCATGGTTTTCCAACGACGAATACAGCATGGAAAAACGTCTGAAATTGCTTATGATTTGATTCCCTAGTCTATGAAGGCTTGAGAATTCTTCTTCTTCTTCTTCTTATTCTTCAGCGTTTGTCCCGCATCGTCGCGGGGTCCGCTCTTCTGGTGTTACGACGCCACCTTTCCCGATCCTGCGCTTGATCAGTGTGGACACCAGCTACTTTCATGTCCTTGTGTAACGTATCGGACCAACGCTGCTTTGGGCGTCCTCTAGGCCGCTTTCCAGCTACTTCCAACTCAAGGCCAATCTTGCGGACGCTGTCTTCTTTCCCACGCAGAACGTGGCCGTACCATCGCAAGCGAGCTTCGCGCATCTTGTCGGCTATCGGCGCGACACCGAACTTCTGCCGAATAGCATCATTTCTTATGCGGTCCATGTGCGTGACTCCAGCCGTCCAGCGCAGCATCTTCGTCTCCATGACGCTGAGGCGCGCTTCAACTTCCTTAGTCGCAGGCCAACACTCAGCGCCGTATATTGCTACCGGCCGCACGACTGTTCTGTAGATCTTTGACTTCAGGTGCTCTGGTATCTTCCTATCGCAGAGCACACCAGTCAGCGAACGCCACTTGGACCAAGCTGCACTCACTCGTGAGTTCACTTCAACCATCAGACCGCCGTCAGACGCTATTGCTGATCCCAGGTATTTAAAGACCGCAGTGCGTGGAAGCTCAGTACCGTTAATCTTAATGGAGCCGGACTCGTTCACGTCAGTCGTTAGGTACTCGGTCTTCTTGACGTTCAATTTGAGTCCGAACATCGCCAGGCGGTCGCACCAAGCTTGCACCTGCCGCTCGAGATCATCTTTCTCTTCGCAAGCGAGCATTACGTCATCAGCATAGAGCAGCGTCCATGGAACAGGCTGCTGAAGATCTCGCGTAATGGCATCCATGACGACAACAAAGAGGAGTGGAGAAAGCGCAGAACCTTGGTGCACCCCGACAGAGATGGGAAACTCCATCGAGGTTCCAGCTGCAGCTTGAACTCGACTCTTTGGACAAGAGTAGAGCATCCGCACCCACTCTATGAGTTCCTCAGGTACGTTGTGTTGTCGCAAGGCGTACCATATAACCTCACGCGGTACGCGGTCGAAGGCCTTCTCCAAGTCGAGAAAGGCTATATGCACCGGCTTCTGTTTCTCACGATGCTTCTCCACCAGGAGGCGGGCGGCGTGTATAGCATCAATGGTCCCACAACCAGACACAAAGCCGCACTGGTTGTCGGAGAGCTTGACGATTTCACGGATTCGTCTATCGAGGATTCGCTCGAAGATCTTCATGCTGTGCGAAAGCAAGCGAATCGGACGGTAATTGGAGCAGTCTGCAGGACTGCCCTTCTTCTTCCAAATCGGAATCGTCGTACTGTTGTGCCAACACTCCGGTACTTTCTTCTCCTTTACTACCTGGTTGAAGAACTCAGCCAACCACTCAGCAGGATAGGCTGAGTGGTTGGCTGAGTTCTTATGAAGGCTTGAGAATTAGAGGGTGTTTAAACGTTGACTGTTATTAGTTTCACCTCAGTGATTTTAAACACGTACATACTTGGTCGAAAGTCAGGAAACCTGTTATGCATCTTTTGTTGTTTTATATTTAGGACTGGAAATTTAATCACTTTGCAAAGCCTGCTATATCTCTTCAATCCGGTTTTCGATTTCGGGATTCTTCAGAGCACCTGTTAAATGTCGACGCCTAACGTTGATTAATTGCTAGCTTATGTGCAGTTTTGGAAGTTAGTTTTAGGATTCCTTGCTTCGGCTTCGGAAGGTGGTCTAGATTTTCTTGGAAACCGGTAAGAATTACTAAGACGGCCTATCCTATATTCAGCAGAGAACTAAAGCAAGAGCAAATGCTGGACCGCTTCATCCTTACTTCCAAGCTTGCACATACTGTGCGTGGTAGGGAAAAGCAGCCCGGCTTGACGGTTCACTCCGCTGACTGACGCTTGAGCGCATTAATACTGTCGAATGAATTTGAATAGCTCATGCTCGTTTCCCGCATGAGCGCCTTCTACTTGTGAGTAGGAGAAAACGACGAGCGCCTTTCGGCATGCACCGGATGCTGCAGACTGCTCTTTGTAAGAGCACCACATTGAGAACGAGTAACGCGATTACATACGTCGGCACTCGAGTCGAGACGAGAAATCTCGAACTTTTGAGAACGTTGGAGTCCGTATTTCTTAACTGTCCTTCGTGACAGAGGTAGTTTTATAGATGGAAATGCATGCTAGTTATCTGTGGGGTCGGACAAATTCGATGTTTTGCCGAATGGTGGCCACTCCAGATTGACGGTTGGGCAGTTTCTTGTATAAGCTTCCAAACTCTCTCGTTTAACCTCTAATCTTTTGCTTGAAAATTCACTAACATCTCAACTTGCTAGCGTCACATATCCGGTAATCTACCGAACATCCATGTACATGGCAGCGCAGTGAGTGGGAAGTCGGCTGTTGCCCACCCCGAATCGACGTGTTCGACTCATGTCCCGTCCATACAAATCAAGCCTGCTCACCGCATGCCATTGTGTAGATCAACTGCGTACTCGGGTTACCTCCACGATGTCCCGCAGAACTGGAATGCGTGACACATTTTGTGGAGGGGCAATTTAACACCATCCTTCACCCTTTATTCCGTAACTATAGAAATACAAAACAAATAAAAATGGAGGTTTGAAGAAGTAAAGAAATGAGTAAAGTGCCATCCTTAATTACAAAATAAATATTACTTAGCATAAAAAATATTAAAAAGGTTCGTTTCGCCACTATCTTCAGACGAACCTTTGTGTAATGCTCCTCCCGTGGCTCTTCAGTGAAGAAGAGGAGCATATTTTAAGATATCTTTAAAATCTGTTTGTGTGTGAAGAGAGATAGGAGAATGAAAAGGAAGAGACATTAGATGTAAGAAAGAAGAGAAAGAATGAATACGATAGGATGAGGAATTAGACACTACTTGAGAAAATTGAGTTTAAAAATGAAGACAAAGGAGGAGTAAAAAAATGTGAGTTAAGCAAAAAGATATTTCTGAAAGAAGTAGAAAAACACGCTCTAAGTTGAAAGGGGTTAATTGAAAGCCTTATTCATATAAAAATTATAAATATATGTAATTGTTACAATTATGACTATATAATTAAAATTAAATGTACAACTATAACCCATGATTATAATTTATTGTGCAATTATTACAATAAATGTATCTCCAATAGTGACATTCAATAATCATTACAAAACAACAACCCCAATTATTAAAGTTTATGACAAACTAAATACATACATCGTAGTCATAAACCATAATTTTTATATAATTATAATTTATTATATATAATAATAACAATAATTATAATAATAATAATAATTATTATTATTTTTATAAATATTATAGCTATAACTATAATAACTATAATAACCAATATAGTTACTATTATCAACATCAGTTTTAAAAATTGAAAGACTTACCCACTTTGGCTACTACCGCACTCCGTAGTGGCACCTTTACAAATAAGGAAGTGTGTGTTAGCCAACTGATATGTATAATGATATCCATACTTATTCTCATTTATAATTCAAATGTGGTAAAATTGGTTGTATCATTGAGGAAGGTTTTACGCCTCACACTCAGTGTCGAAAACAGAGTGCAATGAAACCAATAACAAAACAAAACGGTACCCTTATCACTGTTAAGTATTTATTTATCATTAATAATGTTAATTTATATTATGTTAACTTAAATACACAGTTTCAGCAAATAAAAGATTTGGAAGGTATTTAATTTAAGTATAATTTTATTCGTCAAATGTTTTCTGTAAAAATATAGCTAGATTGTCCTTGACTTGATGAAGTTTGAACTTATAATATATAAATCTGTGTTTATATAAACATTTAATTATGTTTGAAATAATGAACTCTTCTGTGTATTCATTATGCTTTAAAATATTTTTCAGTTCAATAATTTTTTCTAGAAAATAATTTAGGTCAGAACAAGTGTTTGCTATTCTTAACGTTTCCGATAAAATTATGGCTTTTTTGATATTTATGGAGACAGCTGAAGTAAAATGTGGAAACCTTAGAACTTTAAAATTGAAATCATCTGTTTTATTGTACATTCTTGTTTCTATTCTGTTGTTGATAATTATTAATGTGATGTCTAAATAATTGCAATGGTGTTCATTGATGTGTGTCTTTTTCAATTCCAGGGTATCTTTATAAACTATTTTCAAAATATCATCTACTTGTTTTTCGTCCTAGTTATGGACTATTAGTAGGTCATCCATATACCTGTATGGTATAAATATGCTGTTTCTACTAGCAACAAACGCTTTAGCGAATTCGTATTCCAACATAGACATTGTGATATCTGCAAGTAGTGGACTAAAGTTACCTCCTTGAGGAACACCTTTGTTTTGCCTGAAGATAGTTGAGCTAAATACTACGTAGCTATTTTTAAGTAAGAAATTAACCTGATCCATAATGTCTTGCATATTAAATATTTTATATTGAGAATTCAAATTTGTTTCATTAGTGTAAAATGTCTTGTAGCCATTACAAGCTATGAAATTTTTATTAGCATTTTTAAAACAGATTTTGAGTAAAACTGCAATTTTGTCTAAGATAGTCTTATGAGGCAGGTTAGTAAACATATCTTTGAAGTCTGCTGAATAGAGTTTCAAATGGTTATCTTGTAATGCGTTTAGTTCATAGGTAATATTTGTATTGTTAATTGCCCAATATATTTTCATAGATCTGTTTCGGTTAGCTACTACGCTACAATAGTTAATGAAATGATTCTTAATAAATGTGAATATACATTGTAATTGTAAGGCAAGGTTTTTAACGCTGCTTTTGGATGCGCCTGTTATAAATCTAAAACTAATTGGATCCTTGTGCATTTTAGGTAGGCAGTAGATTATCGGAATTGCGGTGTCATTGTTAATTCTTAAACCGTTATTCACATTAAAAAGGTTATGTCTACGTAAGATATCAGATTCACTGATATTGGGCATGTGATTGTACACTTTCTTGTTTTGGTCTTTAGTTGTCAAGAGCACATTGTACGAGTTAATGACTACTCCTAGTTCTTTCATAGTTACTTGTAAGTAGTATTTTTTGCAGCGAAAAAGGGAGGTTGTACTCAATATTCCAACCTCGTAGACATATTGATAGACCTGCAACTACAGACTGCGTCTGTAGTTGCAGGTCTATCAATATGTTTACGAGGTTGGAATATTGAGTACACGTCTACTTAAGAACACATGCCAGAAACTCTTTTCGCTCAAAAGTATTCGAGCAGTAAAAGCGCACTGAGGACAATTTTTACACACTAATTCATAGCAGACGAAAACCTTTAGTCTTCTCAAATTTGATTGAGGTTGTGCTGATTGGCATTTTTAGGAATTGGTATACGCGGAAGGCGCTAAATATCTCATAGCTCCGATAATGTTTTTTAAACACAAGCCACTGGATGCGAAGGAAGGAATTTCGCGAACGCATGAGACGCCTCAATTGATCGCTCGCCTCCTGAAGAATTTTCAGAGAATGTTGGATGCTAGTGCTGAATTTAAGGACAGTCATTTCGAACGTGGGTTATGAGACATTGCGTGGGGATTGCCGCATGACAATTGCTGTTCTGTTGAGAAGAAACAGGTATTTCTTAGTTGAACCGACTCCCGCAAGGCTGTGTCTAGTTTTGGCTGTATGTCTGGGCGTAGATTTTTCGCCACGCGCGCGGCGAGCGGCCACTGACACAGCACTGCTAAGGGCCTCTTCATAGTTCGCGACAGGAGCGACGGTAGCGACTGGTCGGCGAGGCAAACCATACGCATCGATTTTTGCCGAATGATCGCCCAACAAAAATCGATACGTATGATTTCCCTCGCCGACCAATCACTCTCGCAATTCCCGTCGCCAACTATGAACAGGTGGGCTGTGGTGTGGCTAGTTCATACAATTTGGGCTCTGGCAAAGTCTCGGCTTATGCTGTATTGTCTCTCATTCGCATAATAATATATACCGCTGATACTGCGTACTTCATTGGAATCATATGATATACTATCAGAGAAATAGAAATGATATAGAAGTACTTCCATTTACGGAGATAGTTCAACGGAAAATGGTGGTGTACTGAATGTGTATGGTGAGCTACTTTTATACTATGAGATTTAAAAAAAATTAATCCTAGACATACATCTGTTTAAACTTATTGGTTTACTTAATTTTTTACTTACTTTTTTTACTTATTTATCTATTTATTTAATTTATCCCCCCATATTTAAATTATAATAAAATTACTAAAAAGTAATATTTCACCCATTAAATTGATAAATAAAATGTATTTATATAGAATAGAATTGAAATATATAAAAAATATAATATTTTATTAAACTTAAAGTTCATGAGGGCGCGTGTAGCGCAGTCGGAGGAGGCGCCTACTGTGCACACGATACCAGGTTCATGGTTCCGATTTCTGGCCCAGGCCAACCAAGTCTTCCATCCCTCTGGGGTCGGTGAATTGGTACGAGACGTGTCTGGGAAGAATAAAGCGCTGACTTGTTCATCGGCTGGCCACCGCAAGTCATTGTATGGCCAAATACGCATTCAAATCGCCTCCACGACATGCCGTAGAAGTAGAATGCGCTGGCGCATCCCAAAAGGGACTGAGTAACGCCATCCTTTATCCTTATCTATCTTTTTAAAATTCATGACAGAGGGAAACGAAGTCTTAATTAATGCTCCTCTTCTTCACGGAAGAGCCACGGGAGGAGCACAAAACAAAGGTTCGTCTGATGAAAGTGGCGAAACGAACCTTTCTCCTATTTTTTCTTTAATCTTCTCCTCTCTCCTCTATTCTCATCTCTTCTCTCTAGTTATTTTACAGTTGTTTCCTTCATTTCTTTTCTTATGTTTTCTATCTATATATGGTTTTTAGAAATTAAGTTTCATGTCGTAAAGGTAACTTAAATCTTTCAATTGTATAAACAATCAATAAGCAAAAGAAATAAACGAAAGAAGCAGTTGTACATTTCTTCGATTAGCCCATCCGATTCTCTCTCGAATTTACCACTTTCCTGAGAAGGGGAACCGAAGAACTCTCAAATAGCTTAGCAGAGGCAGCAAAAAAGGTTTAATCAGTTAAAAGAACGCCGTGACTGCAGCAAAACCGGGGGTCGAGCGTTCTATCCCCTCGTCCCTGGGCCCGCCCACCCCCAACCCCCTGGGCTTGCTCGAGAGTCCAGTGGCTGCCTTACGAGATAGTGGAGACGCAGACATTTGCCACGCCTCTGTTTAAAGGACGGGGGTAGAACGCCACTCCGCCCAGCAAAACCCACCCTGGGCAAGTCGTGCTTGCCGTAGCAGTTGCGCAACCGCCGCGTGCCTTCGCGGGTTCAGCCTGTTCCCGCTAGTTTTCCCTTCTCACTTCATGTGGATGGAACACCCTGCATGCCGTGCGAAGTTGGAAGTGCAACTCGAATCGTGAGAATTTTCCGGTCAATTAGGTCCTGCATAGAAAGGAGAACAATCGCCTGCTCTTTTTCTCTTTCAAGACGCTTCTTAATTGAGCAGAACTGCCGCAAGGTGATTTTTCTTTTGAAGAAGGGCGCAGCACGACCCGTTCAACGAAAAAGGCGTGTGGCTAAATAGTGTTGCTGTGCATAAAAATTGAGAATTTGTGCGTAAGTCATGTAGACCTTCCTCCATCCTGGATCGTTGAGGTGCACCAAACCAAACCTAGGTCTGTGAAGTAGAAAACAATGAGTTGTTTATGGCTCCAGCAAGTCCTGCGTAGGCTTAGGTTAGGCTTACCAGGGGGAGAACAGCGCGTGTTGGTCAGGCCAACATGCGCTGTGCTTCCCCCTGAAATAGACATTCAATGTTTAAATTATAACAAGAATTCCGAAAAAAGTCTACCACACCCAACACGCGCTGTTCTCTAACGGTTCGCGACTTCGAAGTTGCTCATGGTGCAAATGGGAAATGGGTGGAAATCTGCTCGGAGTGTTGCCTAAAAACAGCAGAATAATTTGCCTTAATGAGAGTACTGAAGGTGTGTTGTGCCCTACCATTGTCTTAAAGATTGCCTTCGATTTCATGCCTGGCTGTGACGATGAGACGAAGACGTTCTGCTTCATCTCATTCTCTCTGACAAAGCGCTCCCAAGTTCCATATTGCAGTATTTCATGCCGAATGGTCTTCGAGAAGAGCAGTCATGTGTCAAGAATCAATATATTACCGATGGCACGAGGATGTCTTAAAAACCCAGGAGCGAGATGTTTTATGGGAAACACTTTGGATCATTGTAGTGGACAATGATCCAAAGTGTTTCGTCGTGAATATTGACATCTTCTTTTGGCGGCATCGCTGCCGGCCAAGAGAAGATGTCAATATTCACGACGAAATGCACTCTGCAATTTTGACATCAGAGAAGAGAAAGACGAGGAGATTAGTAAATTGCAGGCTTACTTGAAAAAACAAAGGATAGTGGATTGGGGAATAGGTCGATAGATTAAGACTATATACTGCAACATGAGAGCACATATAAGACCTTCCAGATTTCTTGGTGGTCGTCCGATATGTAAAAAAAAATCCACCAAATCAGCGTACTACAACATTTTCCCTTGGAAAAGACAGCAGAAAGCACTACCACTACCTCATTACTTCTGCCCAGCAACTTTGTGATGATTCCTTCCAAGCACTGAAGCAGGTGGCAAAGCTGCCTTTTCAGAGCTTGGAAATGACAGGAGAAGTTGATAAAATATTTTTGCTATCGGCTTGTATAGATTCTCCAAAATAATTGGTGTGGATGAGCCATGTTTTTGGCTCCACTATGGTTATTTTCGCGCGAGACGTGGTCGTCTGGTGGGGCAACAGACCGAGTTTCGGCTAGAAGTACACCTCGCACTCCAACAGAGTCGGAAATCTTCCCAGGAAGGCAAATCTAGCGGAAAACACTGCATAGTCTGTAGCTACTCTGCCGTTCAAACTGTGCCCGTTCATTCTGCCACTAATCCAATTGCCTCGTCATTCATCTCGGCTCATTCATTATATGGCACAAATGTATTTTTTCTATTGTTCGTGATGTGTATTTTGTGCTGTACTGAAGATAGATTCCTGAAAGACGTAACGGCTCACGTCATCGCAAGTCCTTGTAGCCTTTTTCCGTTGAATATGTCACCACTTGAAAGGGGAACTTGCATTTGTGAAAGGCGTGTCTTTCAGCCCAGCTGATTGAGTAGCTGTCTCCGGAAGCGTGCTTATTTCGAGAGCCTTTAGGGGAGCAGTGGTTTCTTACGGGAAGATAAATGAAGAAATTGAACTACTATTCCCTATTTCTCTCCTCTTGAAACCTCGGCATGGTAGGTTATGTTTCACAGTAGGCCGTGGTACTAGTTGCTAGGTGGATCTTTATTGAAGTTGCTAGGTGGATCTTTATTACTGCGGCCTGATGTTTCTCGGTATTGCCGCTGCCGCACTTGCGGCACCGCCGTCGCCCAACATCTTACCGCAAAAGGCACCGCTCGCCGCCGTTCGAAGCCGGGGACAAGCTCTGCGCCTCTGTGCTATGGTTAAGGATGGGACCGCCAGTTGTCAGCAAAAGTGTGCGGAGGCCTTCAGAGTTCACAGCGAGGCAGAAAGCGCAGAATTCTCTGGAAACAGAGAAGCACTCATTAAGGTTGTTCATTGCTGAAATTCTGGAGAAATTCCAGAATGCCTCTAACGCTCTTCTGGAGGAAATATTTCGCTCAACTGTCAAAGTGTTACACTTCACCCTATTCCGTTATGAGCGTCAGTCCCATGCTTATCAAGTGGGCTGGTCACCAATCCACGCCTTTTGTTGGCAAGATGTCCCTTTATGCGTATTGCCGAAAAAGCGCTAGGGTGGCTTAGGCGCTGAGGGAGTACAGGTCAAACTTAAACCCGTGCTCCACCTTTAGGCCTTCGAAGACGGGAATTCGCGACCTCAGGCCGCAGTAATAATGATGCACCTCAAAATCTGGAGTGGCACAACATATTGAACTCCTATTATTTGAGTGCGTTTAGATTACGGATTGTCCCAAAAAAGTTGCTCGCACAGTTTAAATGGCTTTAAAATGCCTCCCTTAATTAATTGATGTTCTTTTTCACATTCTAATGCGCATGAAATAAGGAATTTCCCGAGATTTTAACTGAAGTTTTTAAGTGCGGAGAATGACTGAATTTGCCAGGAATGTCTGCACATGCGCATCATACATTTGTCTTATTTTCTATCTCATGATAGTCTCTCGGTTACCTTCCGAGGTGATGTCCAGCAACACCGTGGGACCTCGCCCCCGAGCCATCACAGGAGAGTGACTCTTCTCTTATAACGCGGAGGAGAGCGCGCTGCAGGGACCCAAAAATTGTTCGCCGCCGAGGGCTTATGCGGTAGCCACCCTGCGGCGACGCAGGTCATCATTCCGACAAGTATTTCAAACCGATGACTAACGTAATATTCAAACAATAACTCGAGTATTGCATTTCATGGGCAATCTCAAGCACCCGAAATTGCTGGCCATAGTAAACATGGAGCCAGTGTCATGGGCAGGTAATCGTGCATTCTCCAAGTTGCAAAATTCCATGTGAATGGTATCTACAATAGAGACCAGGTAAACATCAGTATCAATATCAATACACTGGTCAAGTGAATCGGGAAGTTCTAAAACACTGGAAAAGTTTCGCTCCCACTTTAAAACAAGAACATCCCTTTAAACGTGCAAGAATTTGTGGCCATTAAAGCAGCGCGAACACTTTTGGAGCTCACTGTATATTGGGTGCGGGCGTGTAAAGTCGAGCATCAAATCGGGACTGGTTCATGCCTCTTTTACCGTCCGACTACCCTAGACCACTCGTGCGCATAATAAATGTGCATAGGTATCTCGGTTAAGGTTAAGGTAGTAAATCCTTTTGCGAGAGACGTTGGGCTCGACGTGTCCGAATACTAAGTCGATTCAGGGTGAACGCGATATCTGGCATCCCTACGACAGCACTCGACGCGCCTCATGGCTAGCAGAGTTATTACGTTGAATTGTAGAACAACGGAGATTCTCTCTAGATGTCTGAAAAAGGTGTAGAGAAGAGAGAAACTAGATCAGTTAGAAAGCGCCTAAGAATGGAACACTCAGTGATTAAAGTCCCATTTGTTTCTGTAGACGATTAGCAAAGAAAATGTTGTGAATCGAAAAGAATTCTCTAAAGTTGCCGTGAGTCGTAAAATCTTAAATCACGAATCATAATGTTGATTAGTGAGAAGGACTATTTAATTAGTCTTGGTAGCAGTGGAGAATAATATACAGGAACTTCAGAATTTCAGTGAAATTATAGTGTTCGGGGGTACACTCTTTCTTTTAGAAAGCACACCAGCAATGGGGAGAGGGCGACACTTTTACTCAATCCCGTGTGCCGCGCGACGTCGCCAGGTATTCGCTGCCAGAGCGGAGAAGAATGCTGCAAGTGATTTGGTCAGTTCACTCGACGTTCGTCGGACATGGTTAAGAGGAAGCAACTGTTCCACTGTCAATTTTTGCTCCTTGAGTAGACCTCTTTATCGCTCAACTTCCTATCCTGTGGCCATATCTGTTTGTCAATTCTGAGCCTCTCCACTTGAGGACAACTCTTCAATGTGAGCGTCTTTAATTGTTGCGAAGACCGTGAATTAGTGTTTTACGGACAATGAACAGGCAACTGCCCAGTTTCACACAATATGTTTATGTTCGGCCCGAATCGTCAAAATAGGATTTGCGGCGTTGCAACCTGTTGTTGAAGTCTCTTCTGGTTAGTTTCGAATTTGAAGATACTCAAGGGCAATAGTTACTATAGAGTCTCTGCCCCAGTTTTTACCAGCTGGTTTCAATATTGGCATGAAGCACAGGCTTTCAGCCCTCTGCATCGGACCCACACATACCTAGCCGGCCTATTCACTTTTAGCGTGCCGAAGCAGCCCTGCAGCGCGCCGCCGCGACGAGAAAACGAAAACGTCGCGGGGTCGATTTCCAGTAATCCTGCCGCACCTCAGTAATGGCGCATATTCTTTCAAAGCTGACTTGCCGTCAGCTTCGCATCCTCTCCATGAACATTCACAGCCGCAAAAGCCTTCTAAGTTCCTTAAACACTGAGGAGATTTCATAGAATTGGCCACTTCTGAACACTGCAGAGATCTTGCAAAACAGGCGAGTGATTAGAGAAATAGTTGCCTCGCTCAGCTAGAAAAACCATCGGTTGCAAGGCTTATTCTGTGCTATTTCTGCATCCGTTTTTTCATTTTCTCACAATTGTGACACTTGTCACGGCAGTCGACGCGCGGCTAGAATGAATGACAAAAGGACAAGAGGAATCACAGTCGGGCAAGAAATATATCAAGAAGCTGTGGCCACAAACTAATGCTAACGTAGGGTTATGGAAGCAATTATTTTGCCACATTCATCTAAGGGATGCGCAAGGGATCGGGCAAGGTTTCGGAGGAGGCCCGTGTGCATAGATTCCTGGTACCGCTGAATCGCGTTCTGGATCTGCTGGGGCCAACCAAGCGTTTCATCCCTCAGCGGTTGGTGAACTGATAGCCGACTTATCTCGGAAGGATAAAGCATGACTTGTCCATCGATTCGCCACCATAACTCATGGTGTAAACCGAATACGCACTCCAGCGGCGCGGAGGATTTGGAATGCGTGGCGCATACCCAGGCAGAAACTGTCGCCTCTATTATCTGGAAAAGAGGCCTAACAGGTGGGTTCTGCATGAACTTACCAAAAGTCGGAAAAATCGTAGAATAATTAAAAATCTTCTTGGTCCTCCCAATTTGTTTCAAATGACGAACAACTGTGGTGTGATCGACGTTGAGCTCCTTGGCAATAACTCTCGTAGTCTTGCGCAGATCAGCCTCGGCTGACGCCTCCAATAGGTCGTTGTCAAGTGTTGGCGGACGGCTGCCATGTGGTTTGTCTTCGATTCCAGTGTTGTCTGCACGAAAGCTTTGGAACCAAAGCTGTATGTACTGTGCATTCGTTGATACTTCCCTGGTTCCATACTTCGTTGATGTCTCGAGCGGTATGAGAGGAAGTCCGCCCCAGTTTCAACTCGTAGAAGGAGTTTTGACGAAAATCGCGTTGAGACACTTGAAAACAAATGCCAACTTATTTTTTTAAATAAGCGACTTGAATTAAATTCCATACATACTTAGTAAACGCATATAACGCGCTTACCAGCAATGTATAATGACTTCTGAAAAAGTCTTAGTTTATTTTAAAAATAGTGTTGAAAGCAATAAATCAAAAACCTGCATTTCTTTTGCACCAACCTACTAGAGTCACACTTGTTGTGTTGCTGGCAGACTTAAAAGGAGGCTATGATTCTTACCTGTTCGCTCTCCCTCGTTCTCTTTTTCGGTTCACTCTTCAATAGTAGTAAGAGCTGTGTTTGTATCATTCTCATTCGAACATGTCTCTTATCTGACTAGTATTATCCATGTCACTCTTATGCTGCATTTATATGTACGTATATTTATAGTGCGATTCCCAACTCCATCTGTCGATTTCAAACTTATGAAAACGAATACATTCTCTGAGGAGACTGGCAATTATACGTGCAATGAACACTAATTACAATGGAAGGAGTAGCACAACAGTAATGGGCCAGTCAGGACCGTTCTGAATAAAACCTGAAGAGTAGTTGTAGTGCGCCCTGAAAGTGCTGCACAACGTTGCACTTTCCTACTCTTTGAATCTTTTATTCTCGTTTGAACATTTCGCATATCTGACTAGTATTATCCATGTCACTCTTGCTGTAAGTGGTCTCGTAATCCTTCCATCAACGTTCACCTCTCTTATCATTTCAGATGCTGAATTTGAGCGAGGCTCAACAGAAATGATGTAGCGGGAACTGTACGTACGTGGGTGTCGGTACCTCAGAAAACCTGCGTGCCAGAGAAGCCCACTGGTCACTTCTGAGTGGAACAATGTCCTCCTTCAGTTTGAGATTGCACTTTGTTTCGCTTTGAGTTGGGGTGTCTTCCTAGAAGGTTCGACTTTCCTTCGACCGTTTAAGATTTCGGGATTCGCCGTCTAACTAGGAAGGGTTTCGACCTCCCATGGAACTTCAAGTGGCGACCAGGATCATTAGAAAGTGTTCGGAATGCTGATTACGAGCATGGGTGTCAGAATTGCAAAGTGAAATTCCTGAGCAAGCTGTGACCTGTCGAAGTTTCCGGGCAGACCTGTAGGCTGGAGCTGGCGCGAGACCGTTTACGGGATGGGGACCAGGGGTGCACATTTAACGGTTAACGATTTAACGAGTTTAACGAATTAACCGCATTTTTTCGTTAAAATTTGGCTTAACGACTTAACGGAAATTTTTGGAAATTTAACGGAATTTTTAACGGACTTTTTTCTCAGTAAGTTCATCACTTTCCCACTAGTCTTCACCCATACTGTAGACCTCATCCTCCCTTTCGGGATCGTTCCTGAAAAAATGTTGAAATCAGAAAAGTATTTCAATGTTTTCATTCTATTTTCACACATTGAATTCTGGCAATTCGCTCATTTGAATTTTTGGAAATACATAATTCATTTTGGAGCTTAAAAGTCTTCGCTGAGCCACTCAACGAATCTACAAAGATACTGGTCTGACCCTCAGACAAGATACATACGCCTATCCCCACTGGCGCAGCTTATCCTAGAAAACTCTTGCTCGCCACATGAAACCGTCGAGAAGAAGAGAATGTTTTCTGTCGGTGGACTTATGCTAAATGATTTGAGAAAAGCGATAACAACAAAATTTTTTGGAAAGCTACTTTTCCAAAACGTCAGCTCGTTAGCTCTCGTGTCACAACACCCTTTCGGCCGTGTAGGTCCGCATGACACGATGTTGTGTCACGGTCTCGACGCTTCAAAAAATCGATTGGTATCACGAACCCGGTACGCGAAAATCGTGTGTTCGTCAACGTATTAACACTGATAAGCTCTTAGTTGTATTTTTATTAATTCTTTCTGTACTAGCGGGCTCGTGCCTGCATCGAGATTGCACATGTTTGTAGAACAGTCACACAAAACGGTTTCGCAAAGAACTAAGAAAGAGGGAAATCCGGGGATCTGTCTGGTCCAACTTACCCAACCCACTAACAAGGGAGGTCAATGAGCGTCCCGTGGCGATTTTAAAAGAGACCTATTGAGGGTCGTAGGGGAATATGTGAGAAGCGCCGTGGTGGTTTTCACACAGTCCCTTACAAATTTGAAAACCACCACGCTTCTTCTCATACAGTCCCCCACAACCCTCATTAGGTCACTTTTAAAATCGCCACGGGACGCTCATTCACCTCCCTTGTAAGTACCGTTCTCTTGATTGATAATTCCATACCTATTCTTCCTCCACACCCTGGATATAATTCGCTGCTGAGAGCCTGTTTATTTTGCTGTCTACACTTTGTTGATAGTGGATTGTTTGTTTTATACCGTAGTGTTATATTCCATTTCTTGGATTTTGTTGTTGACATGTTGAAGTTGGAACATGTAACGTTTTTCTTGATCTTTTCATTTTATGTAACATGTTTATGTAGTAGTTTGCAGCTAATAGTATTTCTAACGAAATTTAACGATTTACCGGAAATTTAACGGAAATTTTCCGTTAAAAAATTTCGTTAAAAAATTTTAACGCACAGAACTTCGTGTGCAGCCCTGATGGGGACTCCGTAAGAACGGCCCAACAGCGGCGGCGGTGGCGCAGAAAAACCTCGTCAGGTGAGGTGGCTGGGTCTTTCTTGCAAACAATGATTTATCATAGAAACACATTTTACTCTAAATTATGACACGAGTTTGATTAAATAGCCGGTGAAACTATCATTCACATATCTCTCACTATTACTATTACTATTACATGCTTGCAAAAATGCTTGAAGGCAAAATGGCTGCTATGGTGACATTTTCATTTTCATTTTTTGCACAAATGGAGTCAAAATCTTATATTGAACAACTGGAGGTGTTGTTAACAACAATAGCATTCATGGAGCAAAGCAAAGAATGTGTGAAGCAGACATGTTTTTCACACACTGCACAACTTATACATGCAGCCTCGCTACAACCCACAACAAAATAGTCAATCGTACCAAGGTCAAACAAATACTCACCAGGAGTGACAAACACCTGGGCGGTCATCAATGCACCCTGCTTAATCCGCGAGTATTCCCAAAAAGTTCGAAAACCTAGAGGCACAGAACATCCAGTAAATCTGCGACAGACCCTCCGTTACGTTGTCTGCAACTTGTGTACTTTCACAGTTCCAGAAGTCAAGGAGAGATCGAAAAAATTTATTATCCCAAGCTTCGCCTAAAGGGGGTTATTTGGGGTGCAGATGAGCAATCTCATACCTATTTTTAAATTTTTGGCCGATTACGGTAGGTTACGGTAGCAGCGGCCTTACTCACTCGCACCGCCTCGTCTCGCATTGCACCGCAATGCCGGAATACCCCAAATTACCCCCATAGAGGAAGGGCAGAGGTGGCGCAGGGGAAGTGATGCGGTTTGTCGGTTAAGTATGAGGTCGTTGGTTCAGTTCCCAATGCTGCCGTCCCTCTTGCACATAATCATTTGCCTTCGTATTGACATTTTATTCCGAATTATGACACCATGTAGTTTTTTGTAGTTTTCCAAGAAAAGCAAGTAGCATTTCAGCAGCGCATTAACTTTGAAACTCCAAACCTTGTGGTTAGAGCCTGAACCAAAGGGATAACCGGCAATTATTGTATACAAATAGTATTATATAACACTTTGACCAATTCGGCAGAGGTCAAGGAGGTGTCCAAAAACATTCTTCACCCAAACTTCACCCAAGAGGGTTAGTTGGGGTGCCGATCGCGTATCTGACATCCGTTTTTGAAATTTTGGCCGATTAGTGTTGGCTGCGGTAGATACAGATGACTAATGCTGTTGAGGTCGTGGTCAAGGATTTCGCCCAAACTTCCTCTATGGGGGTGATTTGGGGTATTCCGGTATTGCGGTGCAATGCGATAGGGGGCGGTGGGGGTGAGTAAGGCCGCTGCTACCGTAACCTACCGTAATCCGCACCATTCTCACGGAGTCGCCATCCCTCAGCGCCTTCGCGCCATCTCTTTCGTACGGCCAGCCTGCACTCCGGCCCCCCAATGTCAACAATTCACAACTTGGTCAGGAGTTTCGTTTTGCAGTTTAGACACCCGTATTCGTAATCAGCATTCCGAGCTCCTTCTAATGACCCTGGTCTCCACTTGAAGTTCCATGTGAGGTCGAAACCTTTCCCTACTAAGACTACCTCTTCTTCTTTACTTCTCCCCACAGGCCTTCCTACCGAAAATTATTGATCCTGGGCACGCACATATGGATGTTCGCTGGCTTAACTCCGTCATCGCTTTGCGCTAAGTGTTCGAATTTCCCGGTCTTTCGTCAAGTGCACTAAATGGTGAAAAAACGAGCAGCTATTGTGAAAGTTCGCTGATCTCATTCTTAGAAAGACGAAAAACAAGCAGAATCATTGCCCCTGAAGGCCACACAAACTATAGATAAAGCAAACCCGTCCGTCCGCGGAAGGATAATTAGCTCTGTGAAGGTCTCGTTTTCCATGTGCGTCACCGCAGAGTTTCCGCTTTCCTGTCTTCTGGTGTCTATATGCCCATGCATAGCGAGAACGATGCTTCGCACAATTTTCAGGTTGAGGCTACAACGCCTCAGCACATCTATTCTCTCCAATCTCAATGCTGTTAGCCTTTCTCTCGCCACTTGTTTCGCTTCAAGGCCACCTAAACAGAGTACCTCCAGCTAGCCCTGGAAAGCAAACAACGAGTTTTCAGCTAAAAATTATAGCAGACAGTACGAATTGGAGCTGTAGTCACCACTACAACCTGGTTTGGGCTCTACATAATTTGAAGTGCTAAGTGCAGTTTGACCATCCCTTCGCGTCGCTTGCTTACTTCATGGTGATGTCGGTGCAAAGGTTTCAGACCACAGCCTGTATTTGAATTGTTTGAATTTGGTAGGCAACTCTATTGACGTTAGCTGGCTAATGCGACCTCGATATTTTATGAAAGGCAAAAAAAAATCAGGATTTTTTTGGAGCGCTCGATAATGATGTTTTCCTTTACTCTTCCAAGCATGTACTAGTGTTTACTTGGCTGAAATTAAGTTTTAACTCAAACAATCTCCAAGCTTTTCTGGGAGCCATGCCTTCCGCACGATCAGGCACTCGTTTGCATAATTACCATCATGTTATGTACCCGAATGGCCGTATACTAGATGCCAAATCCCTAATAATAGTAGATGGGCATGTGAGCGGGCTGCGTAGTGCAGTAGGAGAGCTGCAATATTGAGATTCGTGGTTCGGTTCCAGCCATGATCAGCAAAGCCTTCTATTCATCCAGTGTCGTGTCTCCACCTTCGTCTCCGAAAAGTAAAACACTGGCTTGTCCATCGGCTGACCATCGCAAGTCCTTGTGTAGGTCGTTGTGTAGGTGTTCAAACTTCTTCCACGACATCGCATAGAAGTTGTACGCGTGGCGCATTCCAGAGAGGGACTGATTTATTTTTATCATTTATCCTTTACTACTATGCTATCGGTTTGAGGAATAAGTTCATAGCATTTCCTCGAAAAGTGTTCTCTAAACAAAAACAGTAACTCTAACAATTCATTAATCAATTACCGTATTCGCCGTTGTTATTTACATTCTCCCACCTCTCGACCTTTGTTTATCTATTTTATGTCGCTTCGCCGAAGGGGTCCGCTCTAGTGTCGAAGCAGTTGTCGAGCCAGTTTTTGAGATCATCTTCGTTATCGAGGGTATCACTCCTCATATGGTTCGACGGGGAGCGGATCCATACACCTTGCAAATATCCCGGCTGCTTCGGCTGCTTTTTCACCGCAACGAAATGCGAAGAAGGGCAAGTGTAGGAAATCCTCATTTTCTGCCTCCTGGTGTTCCATTTCTAAGCTTGAAAAATAATAAAAAATTAAATGACTCCAAAAAACAAATAACACGGTTTTGTAGAGCAGAAAAGTACTTTCTAATGAATGCAAATAGTTTGTCGAACAATCGCATAAATAAAACTCCTCGAGGAAAACGCTACGAACGCATTTCCCAATCTAATATTAGTCGTTTTTAGCTCAGTTCATGACCTCCTTGCTGAAACATTTGCGTACTTTCCAGACAAGAGTAGTATTTTTGAGAAACTTCGCTGATCCTTAACTTTTAAGCTCATTTCGAGGCACCAGTTCTCGCTTCATGTTCTACTGGTAATTTTTGGTGATCGAACTTAGTTAAAATAAGCAGTAACCGGTACCAGGCGTAAAGATTCATGGATTTTCAACTGCAAGACTCGTGGTAATATACATTTCCAATCAATAATTCAATACGATTCGTTGGACAACACGGCGCCATCGCGGCATTACTACAGAATAAGCCAAAAAACTTTGCTGAATCTTACATCGTAAGTATTAGGAAAAATAGAATATTTGTTTAATTATTTATTTGTATCATCATGCAAGCAGTGAAATCACTATATGTGAAAAACAGTTAAACCTGATCACCATGTTTCCAGTTTTATTTGTTTGCTTATTATTTGTTTATAAGATGGCGTAACGTTTGACGTGAAGCAATCGATTTACGGAAAGCCCCACGCACTTCACTTCCAGGCGCATCGTTGAGAGACTTTGTATATTGGGCTTGCCTTTTACCAGGTTTGGTCAGCCAGTAGGTAAGGTTTCTAAGAACTACAAGTTCTTACGATTTTGCATGCGTTGCCCCAGATGCAATAGTATGCACTACTAGTAGGGAAAGTCGTTGCAGCCGCTCAGTTGAATGCAGCTTGAGTCCGGTTAAAAAGTTTGCCAAGTTTATGGAAACTTCATCGTGCTAAAGGTCGGACGAGGTAGCACGAAGCTCGCCGAAACCGGTTGACTCTCCGCTACCAACATGGTTTATGACTACGCAGCCTGAAAAGTAGGAGCACCGCCGTTGAATGTGCTCTTCAAGAAAACGTGTGCAATCCACACCACGCCTTCAGCAGCATGAGGTTGAAAGGGAGTTCCACTGCTTCGTGTTTCTTTTTCTGCCTTTGTTCTACTGGTTCGTATTCGAGTTCGCCATGTCGCTCAGCCGAGAACTATCAGAACGGTGCCAGTCGGGAAGTCGCTTGGCGGTGCTGAATTGAAGGCATCATCTGCCATTCTCCCGTCATCGGAGTGGCTCTCGGGCATGTCAGCGCCGTCAGATATCAGCCGTTTTTCTACGTTGAATAGTTGGACAGAGCCTCAAATGGAGAGTAAGAGAGCCTCCGAGATTGAATTGCCCTCAGCAGCAGCAGCGGCAGCATGAGCTCAAGCCCGTCCCCCGCAGCCGCTCTCTGCTAAGGTGCAAATCACTCCCGAGCTCGGACTTTCGACGGTGGCTGACGGCCGGAACAATCACTACCTTCGCGTCAGAAATTTCCATTACTGTCCCCGAAGGGCAACATTCACGGGGCAACCCGCGCGTGCTTACGCCGTGTGACGGCTTCGTCCTCGAAGCGCCTTCCGCTCTTCAAGGGCCTCAGTCGAATCTTGCTAGCGCCTTTCTACACTCTTCCACGCAATCCATCTTCTGATCGTTTATCGTAGCGACTCTTTCACTCTGCATGCTCGATTACGTTACTTCGACTATCCTTTGTTTGATGTTTTTGATGTAATTTAACAAATATTTATAGGTGAATTTTTGTACGCGTTTTATATGCGTCTCGAGTTTTGTATTGTATGACATAAAAGATAAGACACAGATTATTACGCCAGCGCTTTAGATCATGATTCGGTTCTATAATGATGAGAGTATATGAGTAAGCCGGCTAAGTTGAAACCAGATTAGTTTGCAAGAACGACTCTTTGAACTGATCTTCCTTTGCACTTTTCCAGGAGAGGCCGCATTGCTCACATTTGCTTCGTTTTCCTATCGACGGCCCACTTCGACTAGGATAGATCTCGTAATTATTCCCAAAAATTAAATGGATAAAAAGGGGTGCAAGACGGCGTTAGTCAATTCCTCTCTAGAACGCGCCGTGCACTCTGTTTCTACGAGATATCGGGAAGGCAATGAAAGCGTTTATAGTATAGTTGTGCTCTCCCAAAATTTTCGAATAATCGAATATATTCGAATAGCGACGATTTTCGAGCATTCGAATTCGAATAACAATCGAAAATCACATCTTTTCGAGCATTCGAATTCGAATACATACATTCGAAAATCGCGTTATTTCGAGCACTCGAATTCGAATACATTCGAAAATCGCGTTTTTTCGAGCACTCGAATTCGAATACATTCGAAAATCGCGTTCTTTCGAACGTTCGAATGCGAATATTCGAATTCGAATAGAATTATTCGAATTCGAATGCTCGAATTTTCATTCGGGGTCAACTATAGTATTTAGCCAAAACGGGCGGGTTTTAGTGCGATCGGGGGGGGGGGGGGGGCGCCGAGTGTCGCATGTAGTCCGAATCAAGAGCTCAGCTCCCACATAGGCAAAGCAAGTCCTCAATCCCTCTGTAGTCATTAGATTGGTAACAAACTTGTTTAGGAAGAATAAAACACTGAATTGTCTATCGACTGACTACCTGAAGTAATTGTATAGGCCAAACACGCATTCAAATTGCCTCCACGATATCCTGTAGAAGCAGAATGCGTGGCGCGTCTCAAAGAGGGAATGATTAACGCCGTCTCATATCATTTCCTTTCGCCTATGCATTGATTTCCCATGACCACTCGATAAAGAAGTAAGTGCTTTCAGCCTTTCTAGCCAAGTCAGTTTACTGGTCCAAGAGAGATGAAAGTCCTGGGCGGCCTAGGCGGGAAATCCCGACCCGAACCCGAGAAGCTCGACTCTGGGTGCACGCAGCAGCCGGCCCCTCTTCCGACAGCACCATTCATCGACTCCACGTTGATAAAATGCTGTGAGTACTAACTCATGTTTGTCTCCGAACTATTACTCCTCCTTGGGCTCTGATTATAATACCATTAGATCGACCTACTGAATAGACTGGTAGACTTACTATTAGATGTTTTATTCTTTGATTTTAGTCCGTGTCGTTTCTGGACACACATTAAACTTCTTCCTAATGTTACTCTTTATGATACCCGTTATCCCCAGTCGAAGCAAACCTCCCGCGCTTCGTGACACATTGCAGTCAACTAGTTTTTAGTGCGTTTTAAGCGGTTATTTACCGTCCCTCTTATGTTATGTTACATTCAAGCTACGAATCATGAAGAATAGCAGTAAGCTATGAGGGCTTCTTTACTTTCTTCTTGTTATTAGAGTGGATGTTTATTAGGGTATGGAGATGTAATATTTTGGTGAACTACTACTACATGTTCCTCACCAAAGCAGTCGCAACAGACATTTCCTAAATAACTGCGTGCATACATCGCATCTGCATCTAGAAAGGCCGGTCGTCTTCCTCAATATGCGGTTGTTCAGAAATTCGAACTTTGTATATAACAAATAGTTTTTGCCACCCTGTTGATTTGTTTCCACGGACTTCCAGTTTGATAGACTAAGTTGTCATTCCTCCACAGTTTCTGGGTTCACTGCGATGTGGTGGTAGTGCATCGTTCAACGCTCCGCTACTGCCGTTCCACGTAGTCGAGCTTTTCGCTGGGCACGTCAAGCATTTAAATGCTCTCGTGTCTGGAGCGGTGTTTTGAATCCTCCAGCCATCGTTTGAAATTGCAAGATTAACTAGTCCTGGCATGTTTTCGAATATGGGCGGTACTGCGTTACGTTCGTCGCCGATCATTCCCCCCCCCCCCCCCGTGCCCGAGGAGGATTGAACGATAGCTTGTTTTAGACACGGAACACAATCTCATCGATTGGTGAAAACAAACAAGCACCCGCGAAGAGCGCTTCTCCCGGTTCAATCTGTCTTTCCTAAGCTCCATTTTTTACAGAACTCCAACGCCCGAGGCCACTATGATGAGGTGGTAGGACAAAACTCAACCTTGGAAATGACATATCAGCTTATAATAGTCAGCTATTGCGAGGCGCCTAAGCTACATACTGATTCCGTTTTCTATGCGCTCCCTCCTCCACGGCAGTCACAGGCCTATTCATTTAGATCTAAGCATGACCGCTGCAGAAGAGCAGAACGAGCTTGACGCTTGACCACCACGACCACGGGTTTCGCATATTCGCAGGTTGTTCTTCTACCACAAAATAAATTGGGTTACATTTTCCGATTTTCTGAGTTTTTAGTTCTTCCTTCAATATTGTTCCATTTACGCAGTGTTTTTCTGCTTTTCTCGTCTTGCATTTTTATTTCATTTTTAGCATTAGAGCGCAGTGCTGGGCTATAGAAGGCGAGAGGAAGGGCAGCCATTGTTCCGATCTTCCGCACTAAACTCGTAGTGCTGTCTAATTGCTTGTGATCCTCCTTTATTTCCAATATATTTTCATGATTCTCATTTCCTGGAGTACAAGGGGTTATTTAGGCTTAGCTGCAGATCTCTCTGCTCCTGTCGTGATTTGCTGGTCTTCTAGCTCTTCGTAGTTTGCTAGCAGGTGGTGACAACGTCACCGAATCCAGCAGAGGAGTAGAGCAAGCGGAGGGCGTGGATGCTTCATGTCGGGGACCCTAATTTTCCCACCTCGGTGCATAATATGAGTTCCATGGCGTGTAATTATTGAGACCAACAATCACACCATTCGATTTTCGACTTGGCAGTGGGTCTTAAGACTTTTAGATTGCCATTCTATTTTCTTTGCGAGCTTTTCCGTTTACATATACGCGATGGTGTACTTCAATTTAAACTTTTCGTATTCCGATTTTTCTGCGATAAGACAGTTGCTGAACTGTATGGAGGAAATTGGTTGCTGGTAGAAGTACTCGAAATGAAAGGGTGAAAATGTCCTAACACAAAATGTGCATGATATTTCTGGATGTCGCTGCATCTCCAAATTGCGTGGCAAGTACAGGGTGCGTAAATGTATTGACGCACTAAACGTTAGAAATAACAGCACATCATAGAATTTAACAATTTATATACAGAATGTCAACAAAGATCCAGCGAACAGAATAGCATCACTTCTATTTTATATGGGCTTCTTTGCTGCGAATGCAGGGGCAAAGACGCCGAGACAAGGCATCGACGGTGCGCCGCAAATGGTCCACCTCGATTATGTTCTATGCTTTGACCTTCAGTGACTTGATACTTTTGTGCATTCAACTCGTAAAAGTGTTACATACTCCTCAAGGACCTCCGAAGTGCTAATTCTGGGGGAAGGCTCCTTGCAAGGGAGGTGCATCCGGCCAGTATCCTCGTTTGTGAATTCATCACAAGCGCCTCTTCGTGTTTTCGTGGATACAGGAAGGAAGATAAATCAGTAGAACTATCTGTTCTGACGTCCTAAAGAAGCACCTGGTTCCTTGTCTCGAATCCCACCTTGAGGGTAAGTCATATGTCTTCCAGCAGGATTCACTCCTGCGTAGAGTCGAGGATTGTTCAGGTCTGGTTCCGCGCCAACTTGGAGGACTTCATTGGGGCAGAGGAATGACCTCCGTATAAACCGGATTTCAATCCGCTGAATTATTCTGTATGGGAAGTTTTGGAGAACAAGGCTTGCGCTACTTCCCAGAAAAGTATGATGTCAGCGAAGTATGATCTGGTCAAAGCATGGAACGAAATCGACGTGGACTACTTGCGGCGCACCGTCGATGTCTTTCCTTCTCCTCTTCACTCTTGCATTCGCAGCAAACTAGCCCATATAAAATACAAGTGATGCTATTCTGTTCGCCAGATCATTGTTGACATTTTGTATATAAACTTATTCACTTTTATGATGTGTTGATATTTGTAGCGTTTACGTTTAGTGCATCAATACTTTTTACGCACCCTACTACATACTACTTTTGCATACTTAACGGATAGGAAATTGGCTTACATCCAGAAAACAGAAAAATTTAGCGCTGATACTGATTATCTATAAAATGGGGGGGGGGGGGCAAAGAATGACTTCCCCGCGTTGATTTGTTTATCTGATGGCAGGGCTTGTGGCGGTTTAGATGAAACGCGCGTTTCAATTGCTTCCGCGACATCCCCCAGAAGCAGAATGCGCGGCGTATCGTAGCGAGGTATTCATTAGCGCCGATCTTCAGCATTGATCACTAGGCGAAATTATATGCACGTGTATGCATGTATGTATAGGTGAAAAAAACAAAAGCATACGGCGCTAGACAATCATTCTTCGGGATGCGCCACGCATTCTACTTTCATTGGATCGTGTGGCCGGTATGAGCGAGCACGTTCTTGTTCTACACGATGATTTGAGGCGGATAGTCGACGGCAAGTCGCAGACGAGTCCTCTACCTATTCACCGACCCCTGCTCGGATGGATTTAAAGGGGCGCGAGCCAGGAATCCTGGTTCTGGGTGCACGCGACAAGAGGAGCCTCCTCCAACGGTGCTCTCACGCTTCATATATGTAGGTAAAACGGAGGACTTACCACCAGCGCCTACCACACATGAAACTTTTCAATAATATGACTAATTCTGCTATCTCCTCTCCAGGTTAGGCTATTGCCGCTGCCAAATGTAATCAATTCTTGGCTCTACATTAAGTTAAGCCACAAAACTGGTGGTGAAGGCTTTCCAGTGAATCAAGGTTCCACTAGAACATTCGTGGGAAGTTGTCTGCCAAGCATTCTTGACGCTTGTAGGGGCAGGTTTCTAGGCGACATTATGTTTATGTGAAACAGTCAATCATCAGCATCATCGAAGCTAAGGCCTACTATTTATGTACGCGGAGGTCGAAGGTGATGGACGTTTTCCGTCATAATGACCGCGAGGCCACATGCAGCTTCGCTGATTGAAATTCGCCTGAGTCTACCTTTAGAAATGTCGCCTCGTGCATCTTGCCTCCTTAATGGGCCCAACTAAGGGTGCAGGACGTGCAAGAGAGCTGCAAGAGAGGCACCGCCTCTCTGTGTTCTAAAATCAGCTGATTCAGAAGGGCCCCCCTACTCCGCCACTCGAATAGTAGTTTGCTATACTTACAAGGCAGCTTTTGTTCTCACCATGAGCAAAAGAGGGCAAGACGGAAGCATTAAATGCTGCATTTGCAAAAACAAATCTCATTTACATTCCATCTCTTCTTTTACTACATTGTTCCGCGCTTTCGACATTTGCATTCATCTCGCTTACTAGAGTTGCTCAGTGACGTTTACTCACTAAGCGGCATGCAAAACGCTGAAAAGATGTGAACTTGAACGGCATGAAGGAGTGAGAAAGCAGAAGTATTCTTCGAGAGAACTGCAGGTTTAGCCGACCTATCACGGCACCATTACCATGTCACAGTTCAACGAGTGCGCGTGAGGGAGTCAAATAGACCACGGACATGAAACAGATTTGCTCTCATAACAATGTTCTTGCAGCAAAAATGCGAGCGTTGATTTCGTCGCGGAAAAGGCGGGTTCTATTTTCTCGATATCATAATGGTTCCCAAATAGGATAAACAGATCTAAACAGAGGACTGGATAACTAAGGCAGCAATGAGCGAGCCGCGTTTCCATGCCTTTGAGGAAATCGCTATGTAAAGCACGTAGAAATAGTCAGTGTGACATATCAGTTTCAGAGCAGGCAATCTGAGTTGGATTGAGAACTTATATGCGATTTCCTGACGTTCTGTAGTTCCTACGAGTCCATTCAGTAGACGCGAGACATTAACTAGGAGTGGCTTTTTGGACTAGCCGCGTTTGATTGTTCCTTTTCGCGGCTTGGGTGGATAATCAGCTGCCCATCCCCATCGGACTATGCCGTCGTGAAGTGTACGTCAGCACCCTCTTCCAGGAGTTTTCAGTGTAACGACGGTGTGAAGATCCAAACAAGAAACATCCACTACGGCCAACGTGTTCAGTTCGGTGATAGTGGGTGAGTTCCCGAAACCAGATAATCGGTGCCCGGTGGACCGCTAAATGTTTGGCAGTCCTCTTGGTAGTAAAAGACCTTAAGTGATCTTATGATTGAAGCAGGTTACCCGTGATATTGCAGTTTAATTGCCGGCTTATACATTACTAAGGTTGCTTCAGAATTAAAACAGCATTTTCGAGGGATCGCGCATTCTTTACGATTTCTATAATACTTTAGTTTTGTGAAGGTAATCCATGGCCTCTTTACCTCTGATTTCCTCATTTAACTCACTTGATCCGTCCCTTTGAGTGGAGTTGCCAGTAGCACAAATGTAGAATTCCAGAATGAAATTAGCATTCAAATCAGTTTCATTAAGCCTCAAGTGGCTGGTATCGAGGTAGTGGGCTGTCATAACGATGTTTTGTTGCGATCAAAACTTCTAGCGCCAGGCGGGACTCGAACCCGCACCTCCCTCTAACCGGGCGGGAATGCTCTACGCCATTACACCACCGGCGCCGTTTGATCGAACGCAACGAAATTAGCATTGCTTCCTTAGAATCTCTGGTACGGTTAAGGGTTTTCTGGTTTGGAGAGCTTCCGTAAGCCTCTCATAAGTCTCTCTTTGGCGTTGCATGAATGCGCTTCAGAATAAATTATGCAGGTTGTTTTGAAGTAGAACATGCTCATTGCAGCACCTTTGTACGTCGCTTTTCTAATCACTGTTTTTCGATTTCTTCCAATGGAATTCCCGACTTTTTGACTTCTGAACTATTTTCGAGATTTTATCACATCCCTCCGTTTATGCAACAAACGGAACTTCGATATTTCACGTTCCTTGCTTTGATTGTAATGGCCCATTTTGTTACCGAATAATGAAAACTTCGGCGGAAGGGTAGGCGGACCCGCTTTGACTCCATGAGAGGGCTCTGCCCCCCCCCCCCCTGAAATACAGGGTGTCTCAAAAAATTTATGCACTGTTTGAAAGGTGATAACGTTGCTCACAGTAAAGGCCTTCTAGAACTTGAGGACTCATATGAAAGCTTAAAAAATAGAAATGTTTTGACATTTGAGCGGTATGGATTGCGCCATGCACTCGTCTGAAACCCTGCATTTTACACTCGATTGACTGTGTTTCGCTTGAATACTTGTTGTATTAGGTTGTAACGAAATAAATGGCACTGAACCACTGTAAATTTAAACAGGTAATATCTCGGATTGTAGGCAAGTTTATTAGTCGAAATAAAAACCTTCTGATTCTACACATCTTTGCCAACGTGACACAAGCTTTTCTATCCCAGTAAAAATCAGGAGTTCTAGAATTGACGAAATCTTCGAAGGCACTTTCGGCATCCTGTTGGTATTTGAATATTTTCCCTACCAAGAAGTCGCCAAGATGCTTGAAGAAATGGCAGTCTGTTGGGGAGAGGTCGGGAGAAAACGGAGGATGTGGTAGAGCTTCAATGCTCAGCTCATTCAATTTCTGCAACGTCATTGGCGCTACATGGGGACGAGCATTGTCGTGCAGAAGGAGAACTCGCCTTCGGTTTACCAAGGCCGGCCGGATATCCTTCAACTTTTTCATCATTTCTTCAATTTCAATGCAGTACTTCTCTGCCGTGATGGATTCACCGGGAGGGAGGAAGCTGTGGTGAATAATTCCCAGCGAACACCACCATACTGTCATCATTACTTTCTTCTGGTGCAATTCCGGCTTCGCAAAAACCTTGGGGCTCTCATCGCTGTCCACCCACTGTGCCGATCGTCGCCTGTTGTCGTACATTATCCATTTCTCGTCACAGGTTACGATGCGATCAAGGAATGGGTCCGTTTCGTTCCGTAGAAGCAGTGCGGACGAGATCTCATATCGTTGGTTTCTTTGCTCCTCAGACAGCTCGAGAGACACCCATCTTTCCAGCTTTTTGGTCTTTCCAATTTCCTTCAGATGCCGGGCAGCTGTGTTGTGACTGACGCCAAGAACCTTCGCTATCTCCCTGGTACCTTTGTGTGGATCCTCCTCTACCACATCTCTCAGCTTGTCCTCATCAACATCACTATGCCAAGTAAATGCCTCAGATTACCCTTTTGTCCATCTGCAAAAAAGTCAATAAAACTCTAAAGTTTTCCCACTTTTACATAGAAAATTTGGTACTCACCGGTAGAGCAAAGTTTGCGCTTCTAAATGGTATGCCACTTGTTACGGTTTGTTCTTGATCAAACGCGTAAAGACGCGCCAAAAAATGGCGCGAGCCAGTGCCATTTAATTCGTTGCAACCTAATAATTATTCCGCAAGGTTGCCTATCGATTGATTTCTGCTTCCCGCGAAAAATGCACGGTATCCTAAAAAAGCAGGTACTGTTTGAAAGGTTCTAACATTGCTGATTGTGAAGATTTTGAAGATGTTTGAACCTCTTGTAAAAGCACAGTGTAGCGGAATTTTTGTGGCGTGCAAACAGTCAAGATTGCGCCATGCCCGCGCCTGAAGCCTTGCATTTCAGACTTGGTTGATTGTTGAAGAACTGCACGCATAATCCAATTTGACGTCAAATCACTGCACTTCGACGATGCCTTTGAACTTCCAGTAGCACTTCAGGATAAACTTCTTCTTGTCCAAGGAAAGCCTAGAGCCGGATACGATTCTTTTTATGGGCTCAGATACGTAGAGATCGTTATTAGAGCGCTTGCGATAAGTTGTGGAATCAACAAATCACATGTCACGTATTTTTTACGTGATTGACAAGTTCTAAACGTTAAAAGAAATAATGTAGCGAAGTAGTAACAAGATTGTAACACGCGTTTAGCATATGCACAACCAATCGAGCCTGAAATGCAAAGTTTTAGACGGGAGCATGGCGCAATCTTGCATATTCAGAAATCTAGCTAACCAAATGCTTTCATATGGGTCCCAAACATTTTCAAAAGCTTTACTAGCAGCAATCTTAAAACCTTTCAAACAGAACCTGCATTTTTTAGGACACCCTGCATTTTTCGTAAGCGTAAGTGTGTTTCTAAGTTTTGAACCTCAAAAGAAAAAAATCACAAATCAATGATTCGGCCACTTTGTGGGGAAACTGCAACAAGTATTCAAGCGAAACACAGTCAATCGGGTAAAATGCAGAGTTTCAGACGAGCGCATGGAGCAATCCGTACCGATTGCATGTCAGAAAATTTCAAATTTCTTAAGCTAGCTTTGAGATTTTATCTTCTTCAGCACCTTCACTGTGAGCAAAGTTATCACCTTTCAAACAGTGCATACATTTTTTGAGAGACCCTGTAGATAACTTGACTGTTCGAATGCACCTGTGTATCTGCTGAAAGGGTTACTTCCTGTTTTCAATCAGTGCGATGACGAATCGTACAAAGGTTGCTCGCGTGTCCTACTCATAGACAAATTCCCTCATGGACAGATCGCATAGTCAGCAGGGAAGAAAGTTTCAGTGCGAGAGTGAACTCAGAGCTCTTCACCTACCTTCCCACAGAGGTGAATAGAACGCGCACAATTCACTGCGCTTCTCAACCATCGTTCTACCTATTCACGCCCGCTGTGATAGCGTCCTTTATCGAATTTGATCCCCCTCGCGGCGAAGGCGACCTCAGAAGAAGAGGGCATTTTCTATACACCATGGCGAAATCCTGTATGACAACCCATTCGCTAAAAAGAAGTTCGTGTACTCGGCGAAGGGGGACATCATGAAAAAGGAATTCTTTTAGGTGCACTTTGAAGCCTTTGCTTAGATGGACGCGAGTGACGTATTCAGTGAACAAAGAAAAGCTCGTACTTCTCGCTGTTTGGAAAAGGTAGCACACTAACATACTTTTTAACAGGTTCCTCAAAAGTCGCCGTGTAGCCTAAGTGCTCTTTTATAGTGTCCCTACGATACCTTGTACAACGCCGGAGTGCTAAAGAGACCAACGACATGTACTGCTGGAAGCAGCACTTTTTCATCGCTTTTGTTCCATGTTCTAATAGATAGTGTATTAGATTGGCCGGAATGTCTTAAATCGTTTGACACTTTCTCTTTTATTTCTAAATAGATAAATTAAGCATGCAGTGGAATTTACTACGTGACAATCTAATCACCACCATTGCCACCACATTCTCCCACCTGTGGCTTGTATGGGAAGGATGAAACACTAATGTGGTTATCAGCTGACAACTATGTACTAGCATCTGTTTGGACATCTTCCATGACATCTTGGGGAAGTATCAGGGCTAAACATCCTGAAGGCGTTTGATATTATTTCTTATTTTTTATTCAGCACACAATGGAATTCATTAACAATATAATCACGATCGTTAATCACAGTGCCACCTAGTAGGCCCGTCCGCGATTTTACTCTCGCAGAACTGTTGACCGTCTTTCTGACGTCAAGTTTGGCGATTTTTTTCTTCGCTCGGAATAATTCCTTAAGAGGACGAAATAAGTGACAGTCAGAGGGGATAATGCCATTGGAATGGGGTGGGTGAGAATCGCGCCCTAGGCCAGCTCCTCCAGTTTTTCACGGGTCTCTTTAGCTACATGGGACGAACTTATCGTGGAGTATGTATATGGACTCGCAGCAGCTTGTCTTGACAGTTTTTCTGAAACCGCGTTCACGAGTTTTCGAAGCTGCTTGGCAGAAATGATAGCGGTGACGGTGCGATATTGCGGTGCAGCTCGCAACACGTCCTTTCTCAAAATTCCCAAAACATGAAAGGAGACACTTCCTATGGTGAAGGCCCAAATTTGGCGTGCGTCGGCAGGTAAAGCTCAAATATTCGAGTAAAAGTGCTAAGTATCAACATTTTCAATTCTTCAGCAACAGCGAGGAGCACAGTAAGGAGCACAGTAGTGAAGGCACACTTTTTTTGAGAACAGTGCGCTATCAGCTGGATCAGAATTCGCGCTTTACTACAAATTTACTCGAATTATGCAAGTGCTATGGCTTTACGTTCACCTCTAAGCTAGCCCAAGACATTTAAAATCAAAGAAAATTCTTCCGAGTCGGAGTGGGCTCTTTCTACATTAAACTAATAGAAACTCTCCAAGAAAGAAAAATGATATAATTTTTTGCTCGAAGAAAATTTCAACATAAGTTTCTTTAAAGTTTTAATTCACGTGCCCAATAAGTGAACATCTTGTTTGAGATTTTATAAGTTTTTATTTTTGACGAAAAATGATGGTTTAAAACTAGTCTGTAAGAGGGGAAAGGCGGCCACTTTTATTTTTAAAAGAAAGGATGACACCAAGCTCTCATCCGAAACGTTGCGATTTTTATTCGATTGATAGCAAAATTTTGTTTGCATGGAGTTTCACACCTGTACGTGATGCGATAAAAATAATTGAAAAACTCGCACACATACACATATATGATGTCTCATGTAAGCATCATTAACACTATCAAACTTCAGCCGGGAAAAGTACGCAGCATTGCGTAGAGTAGCCCTCGCGGTGCCGCTCCATCCGCCGTTGTCATGGCGGGTCCGCGGCACCCGCAAGACTCTGCTGCCGGCCTTAGGCCTAGGCGACGCTGTTGTCCGCGACGACGGCGATAGTGTTGCGCGGGCTGCTACGCAGTGCCGAAGTATAACATAGGCCTTAGCGTGCGCGTGTTCATGAAGTCTTTCGCAAACGTTCTCTCTTTTCACACGCTGTTATTTTCCACCTCAACTTGCCATAGCTGTATGAGCTGCACTTTCAATTAAAAGTTTCCTAACAATGTATTAAGCTACATTTTGGCGGTCCAGATATTTAACTAGCCGTTTTAGCTGCTCTTCCAGGTCGTCTGCAAAAGTGCAGTTTCCTGAAACGTTGATTTGGAGCCCTATTTTCGAAAAACTTTCTCTTCTGTTGGCAGCAGCCGTCCCTCTGCACATGTGGCGGTCATTTCCATTCGTCTCGGCTTTTCAAACGTTCCATGCTGATCGAAAAACGATTGCCGCAAACTGCCGAGAACCATATGACTCCGCGTGTTACATCGGTCCAGGTCTTTTTCTTTCTCTTTGTCGGTTCATGAATTGGAAGCAATAGAAGCAATGGCATAGGAAATCCACTACGTTCGCTCGAATTCTGAGGAAAATTTCACCTTCAGTTCGATGAATGTATTAAAAGTTGCCTAGCGTTTGACCTTTATCTTTATCTTTATCTTTATTGGAACATGTGAATCTATGCACATGCAACTGCGACCGACAAGAGTACATGGCGGTCGAGATTCCAAGACAACAACCCTGTGAAAAGAGTATGAAACAATTACTAGGCTACGCGTATAAAAAGCAACGAAGAAGAAACAACTAACAAGAAAACTAAAGAAAAGAAAGGAAACAATGCTGTCAAGTAACCCTGCCTCAGAACAGAATGCGGGAAACTAAGAATATTTCAAAAACTCATTTATGATTGTTTTGAAAGCCGAAAGTTTAGAAGGTATCTGAAAACGCTTACACAACTTGACGTATTCGCTCCCCGTCCTGCAGATGAAGTAGTTCGAACGAACTGAGGCACTAGCCCTAGGGAGAATCACTTTAAGTTTAGGCCCTCTGGTAATGGACGACTTGACTGGAAAGTATTGCTGCCGATCAACGTGTATTAGTCCATGCAGAATTTTGTAGACCAAGACCAAATCAAACTTTCTCCTTCTGAAGTCTAAAGTTTCAATCCCAAGTTGGGAGTTCCTTTCCTCGCTACTAGGAATTGTCCTGTAATTGAATCCTCCTGAACGCAGGAACATTTTCCTGGTAAAACTGTTTTGCACCCTTTCCAGAAGTTTCTTAGATTTGATTTTGTTAGGAGCAATTATAGGAGTGCCATATTCCAGCATAGGGCGCTCATAAACTTTGTAAGCCCTAAGGAGAATTTGAAGATCGCTAGTAGAGAGACATCTGAATATATTGCACACTCTGCGCATGGCTTTAGCCATCATCTCTTTGCAGTGTTTTTCAAAATCAAGATTCTCGGTTACAAGAAAGCCCAAGTCCCACACTTCATTTGCATGCGAAATTTGATGGTCGCCAATTAAGTAATCAGTTTTCATGTTGTTTTTGCCAATGTGCATAACCCTAATTTTCTCCTTGGCCAACGGAAGCTCCCATATCTGAGACCAATTGACAACATCTGAAATTGCTAGCTGGAGTTTTATAGCATCTAGAGAAGAGCTGATCGTGCTATGAAGTTTGAGATCGTCGGCGAAACCTTTACAGGCAATGCCGCGTTCGGCAATAACTGCAGGTATACTTCTGGTATAGATGTTAAAGAGAATAGGTGATAACACCGACCCCTGTGGGACTCCACTCGTTGCACGTTTCGGAAGGGAAAGCTCCCCCATGAGATTGACCCTAAAAGTTCTATTAGCTAAAAAGTCTTTAATCCAAAGAACGATTTTTGGGTGCAAACCGACCAAGGCCAACTGTTCAATTAACTTACCATGCGGTACCTTATCAAATGCCTTCTGAAAATCAAAGTATTCCACATCCACCCCTAGATTCCGGTCCAATGCATCGGTCCAGTCATTGAGTGCCGCCAGCATTTGAGTAGCAGTGGATCCCCCCCGTCGAAACCCATGCTGTTCGGCGGGGATGATGGAGTATTGATCAAGGTGAGCAATGATGACCTTTTTAAGCATTTTTTCGAATAACCTAGCAAAGATGGAAATGATGCTCACTGGACGGTAATTTGTTGGACAGGTGAGCGGCGGTTTTTTAGGTAAGGGAATTACATAAGCTTCTTTCCATTTCGACGGAACCTCGGCTCGCATCAAACTTAAGTTAAAGATGATCTCCAACGGTCCTGCGATGTCTTGGGCTACTGCTTTGATAAAACTCAGTGGTATTTCATCTGGGGTCACTGCATAAGACTTTGGCCACTTGTTCAAAAATTCCAAGATCTCATCTCTGTGGAACCAGAAAGAGTCCGACATCTGAGGGAAAGTAGAAGCAACTGGAGCAGATAATGTCTGTTCAGAATCCGATGTTTGGGAAGTATTTTGATACACACTTTCAAATGTTTTTACTAAGATCTCCGCTTTGTCCTTAGCAGTAAAGTGCGAAACACCGTTGTCGTCCACCAACACAGGAAAGGAGTACTTGGGATTGACTTTCATTCTCATCAGCCTGAAGAAGCCGTTAGGGTCGCCTGATGATACAATCCTCTTCTCAAAAGATGCAGAAAATTTTTTCAGTTTTCTAGAAAATCTGTTAGACAAAACTTTGAAGTACTCCTTGTTCTTTTCGCAAGGAGAGCGGACTGCTCGTTTCCATGCCATCTCCCGACGGTTGGCTAGAAATACCAAATATTTTGGCCATTTCGACTTATGCATAGGCTTCCTAGTCCACGGCACAAAGTGTGCGATACAGTGCTTAAGAACCGAGATCAGCAGTTCGTACATGGCATTAACAGTGCTTAAAATGGAAAGAGAACCTAGCCAGTCGACGTTCCTCAAATAGCTTAGTATTGAAGGGTAATCTGCTTTGCTAAAGTTCTTAACCATACGGTATAGCGGTTGAATGAGGCTCCCTTTTACACAGAATTCAATAACTGAATGATCGCTGTTGCCAATGGGCGCTTTTACATCGACTTGACTCACGAAAGAATGATCGTTCGTGAGGACTAAGTCCAAGATATTATTGCCTCTGGTACCTCTTGCAACTCGCTGAACGAAATTATGCGAAGCACACATTTCCAAAAATTCTGAGGACGCTGGACTATTGCTCTTCATTTGTTCCCAAAGAACGTCAGGATAGTTGAAGTCCCCAGCGATAACGCACGTGTAGTTGTCCGCTGCCAGATCACTCACAGTTTTCACTAGTTGTTGGTTTGCTGAGCTCGGACATGATGGTGATCGGTAGACTCCAATAAGGCGCAGTGGGAGAGTGCCTAGATCTATGTCGCAGCACAAGATCTCATAGCCACCCGGAGTCGATTCACAAAAAACAGTCTTCGGTTCAAAGAAGGACTTGATTAAGAAAAGCACTCCACCTCCTTTTCTCTTTGGTCTATCGCATCTAAAGACTTCGTACCTGCTGAAAATTGGACCAATGATTGGTGAAAGATCCACATCCCCTTTAAGCCAGGTCTCAGGATTACTACTCCATAGTCTATAGTGGCGAGGCGATACGACAAGGAGTTCGCGTTTTTCAGAATGGAACGAATATTAGTTAGGCAACATAACACAGGTTTAGCTTTCCGAGGAAGACCTAGAAGTTTCCCGAGCTCTGACCCTGTGACTGAGAATGCTGAGAGGCATTAGTCGCAGTAGGAGATACAATTCTATTGCTACGCCTAGAAAGCCGCTCTGCTTTTAGACGGTCACGTTCTTCTTTAGGAAGAGAAGGACGGATAAATACACCGCGATAATCATTCGAATTCTTTAGATAACGTGCTCTACTAAGAACTTTTCTGGCGAAAAATGAAGCAGGCAATATCACTTTAATGATCCTTCTGTTACCTCGACCCATCCTATAAATGGAAACAGGGCTGCATTCAACATCAAGGAAGTCGAGTATTTGACGTACACAGCTGAAGTCATACGCAACTCGATGAGAAGGTATTGGAGAACGGTTCTCAATAACACCGCTGATAATGATCGACCGAGATTGTTCAGTATCACATACACTATCGATAGGAGTTTGGAGAGTCGAAGGAGAAGAAATCTGTGACGATGAACAAAAAGGAGGTGATGGTCTAGCCAGGTCAATGTGATCGGCAGGAGTGTTCGCAACCTGACTCGCACCTAGTGCATTCTTGAGACTTTGATTCTCGGCTTTGAGATTCTTGATTTGCTCAGAGAGATCATTACACAAATTCCAAATCATTTCCGAGCGCTTACGATCCTCAACGAGGAAGGAGATCACCGTCCTGAGATGCGTTGGGAGTGACATGTCCTTGAGAAGGGATTCGATATGATAGTCGAGGTCGCATGGCGAACTTCCCTTGTCGAAATCGTTGACTACTTGTTGATTCTGAACAGTATCTGCAGCAGCAACTGAGCAAGCCATGATCAATCCTTGGTGGCAGCTGATTAGGACCACGGAATCGGAGATATCGATTCAATCAAGAGGCCACCGTGGCACCAAAGAAAAATATCACTGGGAAAATAGACCTGCTAAGGTGGCGTTTGAAGAATTACTTGGTATTAGTCGCACCACGCCACCTGATGCTCGCGATGAACAGAGTCGTGACAGCAGGAATAGAAAGTGCAGCGTAGAATTCGGGACTAGGTGAGTGACAGTACGGAGCGGGTGCTCGATCGGCCGTCCGCGACGCTGCGATGTGATCGAATGAATGTGACCTGAAGCGGATCCAGGAAGCGAGAAGGCATGCAAGAAGTATGAAACGCTGAGGAGCAGAGCGTCTTATTCCTGTTCCTGATGACGACCTGTATTAGGGGGGGGGGGCAAAAGTAATGAGACAAAATGAAAAAATCTTTATCTCTCTATAACTCAATTACAACTCAACGATGCTGAGGAGTGTATTTGCCATTAAGGGCAGGGACCTTGCTGCCATCGCTCAGCCAACTTCCTGATCCCATCCTTCCAGAACTACTTGGGCCTGGTGTTGATCAACGGCTCGATATGGTTGCCAAGGACTGCTTGGGTTCTTGTGTCCCTTCCGACTAGGAAGTCCTGTAGGCTTAAGTAGTAGTGGTAGTTGCATGGAGAGATGTCCAGCGAATACGGTGGGTGAGGCATGTGAACGTAGCCCAGCTGGCCAAGCTTATCCGTGCTTACTTGTTCCTGATGGGGTGCGGCGTTGTCGAAGAGGAGAACCTTCTTGAAGCGCTGCGAATGAATAAGAGCGAGTCGCCCGCCCATCTCCTCTATTTCGTTCACCATGGCCTTGGAGTTCATCGCGGTGCTCTTGGGAAACAGCCTCCGGTAAACCGATCCATGGGCGCAGACCCAAAAGCTCCAGAGATGCTTCTCGCCGTGAACATCTCGCCGAACGAAGGTCGGTAACAATTCACCAGGCCTCACCCAGACTCGCTGCTTGGCAGGGTTAAGGTAGAAGACGTACTTCTCATCTTGCGTGAATATTGAGCCCAGGCTGCTCGGGGTTGGGAATTGGGGGAGATTTGAGCGACACAGGTCGACTCGTCAGACTGGGGTTTCGGCATGAGACAGGCTGGGGTTTTTGGCATGCTTCTGGAAAGAGCGGAAGTGATAACTTTTCAGATGGGCTTCAGTAAGTAGCATACAAACATACAAATACAACAAGCACGAAACCAGACTCCAGCCACGAGATATATGGACACGGCATGGGGTGTCTCATTGCTTTTGCCCCCCTCCCTAATACTATAGGGATGCAGCGATGAAGAAAACAGTCCTTAAATCAACGCGCAAGGCACGTGTCTCAACGTTTCGCCTGTTGTCAAGTGACGTCTGCTGTCTCTATTTTATTATACGATAATCTGCTGCAGAACAAACTCTTATTGATACGTATGTACTAGTTGAGGGCAAAAGCGGCGTTATTCAATCCCTGCTTATTATTCGCCGCGCACTACAATTTCAACTATGTGATGTGATGGCGTGTTTTCTGTATATAAGCTGCTACATCTCACTCCTGCTTCTGCGTCTTGCAAATTATTTGAAAAGAAAAATTCTCTCATTCGAGGAGAACCCTGGCTTTCTCTTCTACAGCTGGGTTTCGAATGCTTTTATTTCTTGGTAGCTTTTAAGCATTCGCCCCTGTACCTTTCCTGTTTTATTTATTTATTGATTGATTGCACATGTTTGAGCGCTATACAAAATAGGAACCTAATCGAAGAAGAACAAGCATTGAACGGACTTGAGTGTTCGTGGATTTGATGCTTCTCTCTGATGCGAAATTTATTGAATCGTAGCGTCGCAACACAAACAAGCTCTCATTGGCAAATATTGAGTGCAGAGACTTTAGAGGAGACATTGTGATAAGGATGTTGAGACTAGGATGACAATGTTTTGATGTGTTAATGCTTCTGTACCGTCACCGTGTCTGAAACAGTACATTAACGAAAAGATTATAGGCAGACGTAGAGTAGCTGGAACGGCTATGTAGATGAACATCGGAAATTGATTCAGTAAGGATTCAAAATTACTATAAGCTTAAGGTATAAGTGAGCATTGAAGAGAGCAACGAGATTTTTGCTGCGAGTTACCATTCTTATTGTTTGTGAAGTGGTGGAACGAGAAGCACCAAGCAGCTATCAAGTCAGAGGCTTCGCAATTAAGGTGTTTGTAATGTTTTCTCTATCCATATGAGATTCGGAACGTTTTTCTTCCTCTTCTTGAATGGCAGGCATGATCACAAACGAATAGTGCTCTAGATCATCATCATCTTGCAACGAGAGCAGCAAGCGTGGTGTCTGTAGCAATCTAATTCTCAACAAAAACGCCCTGTTCTAAGTAAGTGCGGAAGGTTTAGTCTCATTTAATTGTGATTGTAAATGTTCGTTGATCTCACCTGGAACAGTTCAGATGGTAGAAGGCTTTAACGTCTTGCGCAACGGTAGAAAAACAAATTGGAGACGGCAGAAAAATGCCTTTTATGGATTTTATGGATAGCGAAGTTATTCATTCTGGGCTACATGGTCTGAATATCCAATATCTGATTGCAGACAGCTTAGCTCCTTTTTTTAGAATGTGATGGCACAACAGATGTGTTAAAGCATTGCTTATGTTTTTGTTTAGAGCGATTGCCTTATGCAGTCGTAATAAACATAAACAATGTATTAACGCCTTCGCTTAAGCCTGGAGCGGCTGTTAAGGAAGCTATATGTTGTTCCAGAGTGTTTTGTTTCGATCAAAACTCTCGCGCCGGCTGAGACTCGAACCCGCACCTTCTGCTATCCGAGCTGTCCTTACCCCACCGGCGCTGTTTGACCGCACGAGTTTGGATCGCAACAAAACATCCTGTAACAGCATATAAATATAAACATAAACATATCGTGGAGACAATTTTAGTGCGTATTTCGCCTACGCGATGTCTTACGATGGTCAGACAATGGCTCAACGAGTGTTTTACCCTTATTACCCTGCTCCAGTCTGACCAGATCTGATTCAGGTGAAGGCTACAGTCGGGGTCGCTTCTACGACTGCACTGCCATGAATCCGTCGTACGTTTTGCTACAAAGACACACAAGTAAAAGCAGCGTGATTCGCCCAACGTTCACATCTCCGTTAGGATTGGATATTCGACAACACTTCCACGCATCATGAACGTTTCATCCGAGAGATTTTCCTTCCTTTGGCCTTCCAAAGTGCTATTTGTCTTTACCTTTATTTTTCATCTATCACTCATCATTCTCAGCACACTCTCTTCGAAATTACATACTGCTAACCATTTGGCTACAAGTTTATCGGAAATGTTTTACGTTGCAGCAAGCACGCATATCATATCTACACGCAGTCCTTAGGTATTTGGCACCTCCTGCATGCTGTAATATTGACACCTGCGTGAAGCGAAAGCCTTCTTAGAAGAGAAGAATAGAGGGACTACGAACGGTGGAGGCCCTATCAAATATTAATTGTTTGTTCGTTCTACTGTGCTGACAAGTTACGCAGCGTGAAGCGCTCAAGGACCACAGAAGTGACCGGACGTGGAACAACCGTCACTGCAATGCTATCTAGCTGAGTTTGCAACAAATGGTTTAAGGTGACTTTAGGTTTACTTTGCACTTAATTTTGTAGTTTAACTCAACTTATTTATGTATATTTTGTTGGAGCTGTGACTAGCAAAAAAATTGAGGCGCTACCTCCTCTATCGCAAACGAAAGAGGCGCAAAATTGGAAAGCGTAAGGGGTTAGAATCAAGGTGAGAGAGAAGGAACTTCATACAACATCTGTGCGAAGTACTTCCTGCTCGTCTGACAATCCTTCGTCTACATCCTCGTGCCGGAGGTCGATCACTATCATCAACTGCTACTCACCAACGTCAGCCGCTGATGATACCATTCGCGCTGCCTTCTACGAAGAGCTGAAGGGGTTTATTCGCTGCGAGAAGTCCTTCTGCAATTTCGCCGTCGGAGACGTCAACGTTAAATCGGGATTGTTTCCCAATGTAGCCTACGGAACCTGCACCTCACTGCACTGCAGTGCTATGGGAGACACGCTTTAAAGTCTCGAATAGCGAACATAGACCACGTTTCGAACGACACCAAGGAGTTGCTCAAGCAGAGAGAGAAGGGCTTCAAGGATAAATCGGAATGCAACGGCAGAAGGGCCTTGCCAGAGGGTCTACAGCGCGAATGAGGCAAGAAGTTCGTGGAAGCAGCACCGATATGACCTATTCTGAAGAAGTGCCGCGGTGCCGCAGACTACGCCATCAGCTTTGCTGAAAGAGGATCAGACTCTCACCTCTTTCTGTCCTGAGATAGAATCGAGTTCAGAGAGATCTTCCCGAATCTCCTTCGTTCATCTACTCTCGCGCCTTCCCTAACATCCCTGCCTGTGAAAGCCCATTTCGATTCCTTCTTCAAATTTGAACTGCGGTCAAGAGCATGAAAAGTGGCACAGCTACTGAGCCGAGCTTCGTTTCAGGCGAGCCTCTTCAGGCTGTTCGACATCCGCTACATGTCATACTCGAGTCGCGCATGACATCCTACCCTACAAAGAAGAAGAATCTCTGACCAATGGAACAAGTCGCATGCTATCTTTCTTCACAAGAAGGCCAACAAAGAACACGTTTTTCTTCGACACTCCCGTCATATAATGCACTTTATGAGCTGCTCACGAAGAATATTCTTGCACGTCTTATCAAGGGCACTGGATGGAGTCCAACCTCCCAACCTCTTCAGCCCGTTTGCCCATAGTTTTCACCTTCGTCGACGAGAAGGCATTCGACAACGCTGAAACAAGCGACATTCTGTTCGCGCTCATCGACCAAGCTGGCAAGCTTCTATCGTGTGTTGCGCTAAAAGCTTGCGCCGTTGACTTCTGACGCAGCCAGCAAAATTGCCTAATGGGGCAAAGTTCTTTGGCTGACAGCCAGCGACTGACGTATGTTCACTCTTTCACATATACTTCAGAAGGCCAAGGTTGTGCATTGCAACCAGAACATCCATTTGTACCAGCGCTGTATTTGACATTCATTTCTCAATTGATCTCTTTTTAATTAAATTATTGTCAACAAGCTTTTCCTTCGGAAAGATTTCTTGCCTTTTCTGCTAGCTGCCACCTGCAGCTGGTAACAGTTCTTCGTGAAAAGTTAGAACTTTCAAATGACTGCCGACTCCAGGTACTAGATTGTCCGGAAAGTTCTCAGCGTTTTGAGTGCTACAAGCGCCATTCGAATCAGAACACTCTTGCCAACGGACCACCAGTCAACTTATTCCATCAGCGAAAATACTGGTTGGTCGAGATTCGACAAAATCCACGAAAGTTCGACTTGGTCCTGATTGGTGAAGGTTTTACAAGCGAGAAAGTTCTGAGAGTGATTGAAAAGGTGGTAGTCGGTTGGTGAGAGGTGTTGAGAATACGGTGAATGGGACAGAACTTCAACCCTCGATTCGTTCAATTTTCGAATAGTGATTTGTGAAACGTGCGGGCAGGCGTTACCTTGCAAAGAAATCGGGCCTCCTCTGTTGACCAATCCTGGCTGAAGTTGACGCCTTTTTCGCTGCATTTCGTCGATTTCCTTACAGTGGGATTTTGCTGTGATCGTTTGGCCTGATGTCAAAAAGTTGTAATGGATTACACCATCCGCCGACCACCACACGGTGAACATTGCCGTTTTTGGTGAATGTTCGCCTTTGGAAAATGCCAATGGGGTTCTTTGGCGTCCGACCACGGTCCGGAACCTTTCCTGCTTTCATACAGAATCCACTTTTCATCACAAGTGATGATTCTATCCAAAACGGGCCAGTTTTGTTGCGTAAAAGTAGCCTTGCTGTAGAATCAGGGTTTCTCTGAAAAAGACGAGCGTTGAAGGCGTATCTACCTGAACACTAAAATGACCTGCCTTAAGTGGTCCTGGGGGGACACCATCGTTTCCAGTCGTTTTGCCGTCTCGCCATTGCCACTCAAGATGATGCAGCCAGTATAACCTGGTCACGTTGACAAGCGGCTCGATTCTCTTCCACTCTAAACATCGGTACCCCCATCTGTCCACTATGTTGAAGAGCTGCTGTTCACCGGGACAAGGTTGAGCCTCAGGATCGAGAATAGAAAGGAGAGAACTCTGCGTATTATAGTGAGAAATCCAAAGTGCAGGTAGATACATATTGTGCTTGTGAAAGATCGCGACGGAATCCTAGTCAAAGACGTCAAGAAGGTCACCACACAGCATCGACCATGGAATCGAACTTTAAAAATTGCCGTCCCGAGGTCGAAGCAGGTGTGCAAGAACCTGACGATGGGGAATGAAGAACAACGAAAAGTAGATCCGAGAGAAAAGTCGCTTTATCGTGTGCTTCTCGGCGACAAAGCAACGGATACGTGGCTGAAACACCATGGGAGGGGCATGAAGGCTGTAAGGACGGTTACCGCTGCTGCGAGAACCACTCAATATGGGGATGTCAACGAGAAACTCGAGCCGCGTGATGGTGAGCGATATCTGCACCGACTTGCTAGAAAGGTCGCCATCGTCAGGCCGAAGACGTCGAGAAGTTCTATGGTATCAATGGTGAGAGCGGCCATCTTCTGACATACGGCAAAAAGGCGTTGAAACAATGGCACAACTAATTTGAGGAAGTTCGAAGAATCGTTGTGTGAAGAACACTTTAGGATTGAGGGGGGGGGGCAAAAGTAATGGTACTCTCCGTGTCCACATATCTCGTGTCTGGAGTCTCGTTTCGTGCTTATCGTATTTTTATGCTTGTATGCTACTTATTGAATGTCACCTGAGAAGGTACCATTTCCGCCTTTTCCACAAGCATGCCAAAACCGCAGTCTGTCATGCCAAAACCCAATCTGACGAGTCGACCTGTGTCGCGCAAATCTCGTCCAATTCCCAACCCCGAGCAGCCTGTACTCAATAGTCACACAAGATGAGAACTACGTCTTCTATCTTAACCCTGTCAAGCAGCGAGTCTGTGTGAGGCCTGGTGACCCGTTACCGACCTTCGTTCGGCGAGATGTTCATGGCGAGAAGCACCTTCTGAGATTTTGGACCCATGGACCGGTATACTGGAAGCTCTTTACCAAAAGCACGACGATGGACTCGAAGGCCATGGTAAACGATATAGAAGAGATGGACTTGCGACCCTAATTTATTCAGTCACAGCGCTTCAAGAAGGTCCTCCTCTTCGACGACGCCGCACCCCATCGGGAACAAGTAACCACGGATAAGCTTGCCCAGCGGGGCTAAGTTCACATACCTCACCCACCGTATTCACTAGACATCTCTCCATGCGACTACCACTACTACTTGAGCCTACAGGACTTCCTGGTCGGAAGGGACACAAGAACCCAAGCAGTCCTTGACAACCATATCGAGCAGTTGATCAACACCAGGCCCAAGTAGTTCTGGAAGGATGGGATCAGGAAGTCGGCTGAGCGATGGCAGCAAGTCATTGACCTTAATGGCGAACACATTCCTTAGCATCGTTGAGTTGTTTTCGAGTTATAGAGAGATGAAGAAATTTTTTCAATTTGTCTTGTTACTTTTGCCCCCTCCCCCTAATAGAACAATTAGTGCTCAATACTTTACTCCGTATTTATGACACGTCCCCTTCAGTAAGCAAAGCTCCGCGCGTGTCTTTACGTGGTGGAATCCACGCCTGGAAAGAGAAACATATAAGGAGATCCTTTTTTTGGTAAAAATTTAACTCCACGATTATTATTGCCACTGGGTCCGGTCCTCCGATACTGTCACCTTCACCATGATTATTGTTGCCACGGGATCCGGTCTTCCGATACTGTCATCTCCACGAAATCGAGACTCATATCGAAGAAACGATCTCCAATTTTTTGTTGAACTCGTCGATCCTACTTCAGACTCCCTAACACCGTGTAGTTCCTTAGTTTCTTTGGATATGGAAAGCTTATGACTTTTACTATGGTTCTTTCAGCAATTTTTTGAGCACTACCAACTGTCAGCTTAGGATGCCTGGTATAGAAGAAGAGAGAAGTAGAAGCCTCTATACTCTTCGTTGCATATGGTTTTGTACAAGTCTACGTTTTTATCGTTATAAATGACCTGCAAGGAACGGTCACGGTGACCACGATGGTGGTTAATGAAACGCTTCTCTTCCACTTTCATTGTCGGAAATATGAGGACCGAAAGCATAGCGGACCATGCAGCCGCACTTCTGTGCCATCTCAATTCCTTCGCAGGATTCAAGGCCAAGTATCAACCGAGCACGAGGGCTGCAGTGCTCCCTTTTGAATCACCGACCCGTGGTCCACTGCACGGCCACTGTCTGCTCCCCAGAAACATTTCTACAACGGATAAGACGCTTCGACGACAGGTTTTTAGCCCTTCCTCCTTCAGCTAGTGTTGTTTGCTTTACTCTGTTTCGATCTCGCAGTTTCCGCTTCGCTGAACTACTTTCCGGGTTAGTTTTCATTTTGGGTCTTTGGAGTTCATCTTTGGTGCGCTAGTAGTCAACGTTTCGGCCGTGTTCACTTTGTAGTTAGTTTACTAGAACCCTAACAGGTTTTAGAATTTTCTAATAGCTGCTTCGAAGACTTTCGAAGTTTTAGTATGCAATCATTTAAGTTACTGAAGTGTGCTGTAGTGGTGCCTCCTAAGAGTTGTTTTTCCTACCTGGGTTTCCTATTAGGTCGCCCCAAATTTAATTTGGATTTTTATCTCCTAGGCTGAACATTACACGGGAGCTCAAAAGGAACGGATCAAAAGCATGTCACTTTTCAACGCTACACCCTATTGCGACAGGGCGACACTTCGATAATGCCAAAATCTTTGAATTGCAAACCGAAATTCTCTATGAATATTAGGGTATGCGTGACAGGATCGTCCCTACTGAGAGCTAAGCGTGTTGCTTTCACTTTCGCTTTGAGACTGCAAAGTTTCTTTGAATATGCGGCACCAGGCGGTACTCTGTGTATTCAAGGCTGCGAATTCGCTCTCGAGGGCTCGTCATCTGCCGCGCGTCCGTGCAGAATCGAATCCACTTGTTGTTTATGTTTCACTGACTTCGAATATTCCATTATATGAGCCTCAGAACGCGAGCACTTTCAATTCCGCGCTCGGACTTTAAGCTACCCTTCTCTCTCATCTTCATTAGGTGTATTAGCCTATTTTGTCGTCCTGTTCGACTTCCTTTTATTTATTACGTCCACGGCTTGCCCATTCACGATCTTTTACTTCTTGTGATGGTCAACATGATCTGTGTGCTCCTACTGAGTACTTTAATCTGTCGGTATCGTGTATTCCTCATTCGTGGCCAAAAAAATCTGGAGCAACTTTTCCATACTTTGATATCGTACCCACTGAAACAAAGTGAAATTTTTCATACAAAATTTTAAATGTTGGTCTTTTCTTTATACGCATGGACTAGCTACACCAGCATAACAGGCTGCACCTAGCGGATTTGTTTCTACAACATCGCTTCACTGTTACAGCATTTTCCTCAGTGAAACCGTTACCCGCCCCTGACCTACCACTCCCTCCCGCTCTCTGCAGCGGAAATTCTCCTTCAGAAACGGACGTTCAATTGGAGTAGAGTACAATGACGGAATGACAGTTTTGTATTATAGCTGATAGGATATTAAGTAAACGTTGTTGGTAGATCATCTAACTGCATAGGTCTAGTACGGCGAGCCGGAAGATGCCATGTCCACTGCTTTATTTTGATGTCGACATAGGTGCATACGTCCCGAGAAATGTAGACGCTCACGCTGGTGGTTTCCTTGTTATGCGATTTCCATTGCAACTGCTGCTCCCATCAGAGTAATTAGAGGTAAATTGCTCATCAGAAGAGCTTCCAACATAAGAGGTTCAGGATGGCTCGATTGCTGCTCGCGAACTGCCTGTGCTTCCCGTTCTATCGGTTTCGCATTTTTGGATTTTCGAGCCTATTGTTTGCTTCTGAAAACCCTGTTTTTAAATGCTTAAAAGCTCGCAAAAGCAGTGCTTATTGGCACTAGGTTCAAGGAGAGGCAGCCATATTTCTATTTTAGAAGTGTAGTATTGCAGCAATGTTACCCTTCACAACTTAGCTAATCTTATATGTATACCAGTATGAAGTTCGTTCGGAACCATTCAGCTCCATTTAGCATAAAGGGCAGCGTTGGTTTTTGTTAGATTTGGAATTCAGAAGCTTTTTCGTATGCTTTAGCTTTCTAATCAATGCGCATCTTTTTGCTGGGTAGGCGTTTTCCATGCAGCGATGTGGTTGGAACCGCTGAGTTGGAATTGTAGAACGGAGATGCGTGGAGAAGTCTCGCTTTTTGCTCGGAACCACATTCGGCTTGCACCGGAGACGCATTGCATTACCGTAATCTCTGCGATGTCCGTAAACGTTTCTTCTGTCTACAAACTGCTTCCTCCTCCGATTCCTCGAAGACATCAGAGCTTGGCACTGGTCAGCATCTCTGCTGGTGGTCTCCTTCACTCCTCGACGTTCAGGTGTCATCATCACGCATATGCATGTGCATCAAGAAAAGCGATAAGGAACGCCTTGCGGCGCAATGGGAGTAAAAAAACTATTGCGAATGCACCGCTCGCTTCACATCTTCTCTTTTAAAAGCAGAATAACACTTCGATGCTTCTCACCCTCCAACTGTAAGAGAAGATCACTAAGGTCAATCGGCTGGATAACAACCAGCACTTCTGGCCTGTCTGCCGCGTCCTCGAAGTCTCGGTCCCGCTCGGCGCCGAGCTTCTGTTACAGGAAATCTTTGCTAAGCTGCCCTCTCCTGAATAGTTTATTCAGACTCGCGTCGGAATGTCGTTTTTTTTCGCGACCGATGGAAAGCCGGCCGACTCGCGCGACTCCTTCAATATTAAATTTCGATGAGGCAGAGGAAGATGTGTTGCATTTCGCCGAGAGCGAGTTTGTGTCTCGTTGCGGGTCGAACATCTCGCCTCGTAAATAGTTGTCCGAAACGTCTGCTCACGCCCGCGACTGCAGCTCAAGGAACCACCATTGTCATCAGGGTGGCAACAGAAACAGCGTGCAGCTGCAGAAAACAGAAACAAAAAACTATTGCACCGTATGTTGAGTTGTAGGTTGACAGTGGAAACTGGAAGCTCTGCTAATTCTATGTATGACGCGGATTATGAAGCACATCTGAGCTGAGTGCACCGCTTCCCAAAGCTTTTATTGTTCTACGAGTACCTTAACAGAGCTAAAGAAATGTCTAGCTTTGAATGGGGGAGAGCGCCGCACAAATGACTCGTATGTCAAGCTTGCAGGGGAGTAAGTTAAACAACGATCTGTTTTACGTGATCCAGTTTCCAGGGTATTTGGGCGTGTTCGCTTCGTTGTCAGCTACCTAGCCGCTCATGGAGCGCATAACAAACCGCAGACAATTTAAAACTCTGCCGTGTAGTCTGATGTAATGGATGGCTGCGTGGTAGCGCAATGGGAGGAGGAGCCGACTATCGCGCGCACTCGACTCCAGGTTCTTGGCCGGGTTTCCTAGCAAGGCCAACTAAGCGTTCCATCCTCCCTAATCAGAGAATTGGCAAAAGGTCTGTCTGGGAAGGATAAAGCACTGACTTGTTTATTGGCCGGCCACTGCAACTCATTGCATCTTCCTAATACGCATTTAAATTTCCTCGACGACGTCCTGTAGATGTGCACCTATGGCCGTATCTTTTTCAAATTTTTTTTTCAAGCCGCGGCTTTTTCGGCGTTTTTGAAAAGGATACGGCGAAAATACAGGTGAAGCTTGTGCGACCCAATTTTTTCCGATTTCGGTCGACCACTGCAGGAAGACGCGATGAGCCAACGGCATGCAGATGCGTGAGCGAACAGAACACTGAGGGCGCTTTTCGATGACATGCTCACAGCTACCCAGCTGCCAAAGCTGCCTAAGCCCAATCTTCCATTTTGGAGCGGCGGATGGCAGCGCTCCGCCTTTACTCGCCCATATTTGAGTTTTCGACACTCGCATGGTACCGTCTTTTCTGTTAGAAATATCGATTTTTCAATTAGAAATATAGATTTTTTGACAATTTCGCATTGAGGACGAGGCGGCTCAAGGCCTCGGCAGATGGACGATGACGTCATCGAAAATCGATATTTTCGAATTTGGCCAAGTTGGACACCATTCAATAGAGCTTTCCGTGTTGAATAGAGCGGTATTATTAATATTATTGCGAGCGTCAAGAACTCAAATATGGGCGAGTAATAGACCAGGAGACATCAACAACTAAAAGTCTGCCGCCCTAAAATGATAGCTGGGGCTAATAATAAGACACTTGAGGCAGCCGCGGGGCAGTGAGCACATCGTAAAGTACAGTAAGTGTTCTACACACCTATTCACCTTTAAGCCGTTATCTCTTCGCGTCTTCCCGCAAGTTTCGCTGCGGGAAGACGCAGAGAGATAACTGAACTGAAATCGGAAAAAATGTCACACAATTCTAACCTGCATCTTCGCATCGCTATAACCTTGTCCATTCATAAGCTATGTTGATGTGTTTCAGCGCACTTCTTGACCTCTTTACTACCTACGAAATTCACAAGTCGCAGCCGGAGAGGTTCACTATTTTCAGAGTTATCGCGCTCAGAACACATCGCGCGTCAAATTTGGCACAACAGCGGTCGATGTTCCCCCTGCTCTTACTCGCCCATATTGCAGTTCTCGCTACTCTCAGCAACATTATTTAATACAGCATGAAAAGCTCTATCGAATGCTATCTAACTTGGTCCGGTTCGAGAATATCGGTTTTCGATGACGTCATCGTCCATCTGCCGAGGCCTCGTGCGGCCTCCAGCGGCCGCGCATGGGAAATTGTCCAAAACCCGGAAAAGCTGGGAAATTGTCCAAAACTCGATATTCACAGAATTTATCAGAATTGGCACTGTTCGATAGTGCTTTTCGAGCTGAATAGAACAGCGGCATTGCTAGTGTCGAGAACTCAAATGTGGACGAGTAAGAGCGCTGAAAATCTCACCACTGCCCTCCGCCGCTCTAAAATGGCAGTGGGACTAATGCAGTTTAGGCATCTGGGGAGCTGCAACCATGTCATCGTAAAGTGCCTTCAGTGTCGTGCTTACCCACGCTTCCGCACGATACACATGGTCCTGTTGAAAATAGAACAAGCAGAAAGGTGCATCTGGGCATCTGGGAGCCGAACCCTCATGAACCGAGAACTCCACCACTGCACCACCGACAGTTCTATGAATGTTGCACTGATAGAGACAACTCAACACACGTTTACGTAGTCAGGTGGCACTCGACACGGTAAGTTTCACTAGCTCAGAACTCGCTCGGGAGATGCATGTTGCAATCTTTTTGTAACCAAAGTTCCATCCGGCTACCTAGGTCTCAATTCAAAGCTCGATGGGAGGTTTAAACCCCTACCTGGTTAGGATCATCTTTTAGAGACACGATACATACGTGTTCTCATCGATGACTACCATTAAAGAGATCAGTAGGAATTTTAGTAGTCCAACAACGCCTGAGGATGAGCAAGCTGAATCTAATCGGAATAGAACATGATTGAGAAGATAGTGATATTAATATTATTATTAATTAATATTATTATTAATAAATTATTAATTTGTAGCGTTCTCTTTATTTTGAAGGGCCCGACAGGTGGTCCCTGTGATGTCTTTTTTGTGCTCGTGAGCATTTTATTGTGCTTCTTGAGCACAACCGACCTTACCTCCTCTTCATGTTCATATTACCTGCTGTTCTTCTGAAACGATGTAATCAGGCGAAGAGCGCATTATTCGTTTAATGCCGATCGGGTTTAATGCCGGATCGGTTTTAATACGTGCCTCACTAGTTCGCGTAGTTCGCTGTCTTTGCTTGCTCACGGATGGTTTCGTCGCGCAGACCCTCTTGAAATCTCCTTAAGCCACTCGCTTCCTTCATTAGCTACTGTCAGTTGACGAGCGCTGCATCCTAATCGACGCCATTCTGATGCAGGAGGAGTTTCTGCGATTTTATACAATACTATACATGAATGATTTATTGCGGGGAAACCTTTTGTCCTTTCGTTGTTTCGTTTTCGAACTCAACAGGAGGTTTTTTTCGAATTAATCGGGAACTACCCTCCATCGATGCACTTGAAGTAGATATAGTCCCAGTCGAAGTAGGCTGTAACACAATTTTGGTTGCTAAGAGCACTGCAATTCAAGCATCCATGACTGCTTAGACTGCTTACCGAAGCCCACCCAAAGACAATAGCCATAGGCGTTGGTTCCCTCGAGCCTGTAGTCTTGGTTCGGATTAACGTCAGGAACAGGATGGACGGAGCGGAATCCTTTCCCCGAAGTGCGAAGCTGGTAAAGACTGCAGCGATCTGATATCAGAGATACTTTTATTTCCTGTTTTTTACGTTACCCTCCAGAATTGCTGAAAGCAAGATCTGTGTTAGTGACAGTAAGATAAAACAGTTATTAAACACCTTCCAAAAACCCTCTCCGAAATATGAGCAGCTAAATTTTTGTAGTTTTATTCATGGCAGTACTGACTTACATGGGCAGCGTCCAATGCTCGGCACCCACTTTCCGTTCGTGCAAGTAGCGTGGGAGGCCCTTCAATTATTATGATGAGTGCGATTTTAAGGAGCGGTAACTGTTTCATTTCTGGAACAAACATCTTACCCGCCGGTGATTCTCAGTGTTCTAGGTTCACAGAAGGCCGTCACCTCCGCTCCATTTGGATACATTCCTTCATCGTCGGGTTGTTGGGAGTAGTTTAGTTTAACCTCGTAGTTTTCAGGAGTGGAAAGAGGGACCTTGCCACAGCCTCAATTAAAAATAATGGCAAGATATCCTTAGAACAGCTCATGAAAGTGAATTTTTCCTCTCGTTGAAAAGGCCAAATCACCGATAAATTAGGAATTATATTCGTTGCTGCACTTTCGATCAGAATCCATTTGTAGCGACTGATGAAAATATGAATGTGAATTGTCGGGTTGAGCCAAGCCATTAGTTTTTTTTACCACCCGAAGTGATTCGGAGCAGGAGCCTCGTCAGTATCACTCACCTGCATCCGCTGCAACACCGATGCTTGCAAGGAAGAGTATAAGAAGGATCTTCATCTGGAATGCAACCTGTAAATCTCAGTTTGCGCAATGCGATATTTTGATTCATTTTAGCGAAGCTCTGGAACTCCCTGACTTCACTGTAATTGCTACAGCAAAATATGAAGGCGCGGTGATGTCAACGATGAAGGACGATTAAAGTTAACGTCTACAGTTGGAGCAGAGATAGATCCATGATGTGAGCTGATCGTGGTGCTTTTATTCTAGTAATTCTACCGCACTGCCTTATTATTGCCATACAGCGGTGCACTTCCGGTTAATAAAGCTGTTCGTATGCATGGTAAGCTATCCGCAAATGATATTAGTTTCGACGAAGTGCACAACTGAATCAGCATTCGTAGAGATGCCTCCAACGGGGACAAAAGTGCTACCATCGAGTCGAACCAACGTAGGTGTCGTCGTCACCTTTGTAGGCGAACACTTCTTTAAGGCACATGTTCAGGGTTCCCCTGGATGCTCGTCAGAATCAGTGGGTGCAACTCCACGTGACCGCCTGTTTGATGAACTGCAAATGCGCACAATGGGTCGAGTTTGTAATGCATGCCATCGATAGTCTTCAACCCTTCACGACTAGACAGGAAACCGCTGTAGCCACACGAAAACTCTTGCAACTTTCATCGTTGCTATGTTTTAGATTGCTCGGACAGTTTTGAACTGTATGACATTTTTTCCTTTATTTTTCTATTCGGCATAGAATGGAGTTTAGTCATTCATAATCACCCCGCTATTCACTACATTCTTCCATCTAGTGGGCAGGTCAGTGATTCGCTTCTCCCAGAACTGGGGAGACTGGGAGTCGGAGAGTTCGCTGGGCTACTGGGGAACCATGCCCCAGCCCAGCTCCTTCAATTTTTCACTTGTCTCCTTACAGACTTCCGGGCTAGCGTTGTCGTGAACGAGCTGGCCAGAAGAATATCTCGATCGTTTTTCTCGAACAGCTTACCCCAGTTTCCGAAGTTGGTTGGCGTAAATGCTGCCGGTGTCGATGTGCCTTTGCGGTAGCAACTCGTAACACAACATTCCTCGCGACTCCCAGAAGCAGCAAAGGAGACACTCTTGAGGTGAAGGGTAGATTTGTCTTGCGTCAGAGGCTGTTCCTCGAGGGAGCCACACGACATGATGCACGGTGTTAGAATCGTGGTGGGCCCTACTCTCGCCTTCATTATTCAGGCACTCGAGAAGTTCCTTTCGGTGCGGACCTAGGAGAAACTGAAAAATTCCCGGGTAAAGACTGACAACTGACAAACCGGGTACCGACCCGGGTAAGGTGCTCGGTGAATGCACGATGTTCCATTGAGTTAGCACGTTTCTGGCGCCCGAGGGTGTGGAGGCGACTGAGTAGGATTTTATTTATTTATTTATTCGTGCCGGTACAACCACAGGAGGACAAATGAATAACAGAAGAGTGGCGGAAATTGGCATTACAAAAAACACAACGGTCGAAAAAAATTGAATCAGAGATAAAGAGAATGAGCAAGAAGGAAGTGTAGACAGTAACTTCGAAAAGACAAGGATAAAAGATTAACCGACGGCATTACTCATTCCCTTTCGGGATGCGCCACGCATTATACTTCGATGGGATATTATGGAGGTGAATAAATACGTATTTGGACTATACAATGATTTGCGGTGGCCAGCCGATGTACAAGTCAGTGTATTAGCCTTGCCGAACAAGTCTGGTACCAAGTGTCCGACCCCGAAGGGAAGAAATGACCAGGGGGGGGGGGGAATCCGAACCAGGAACCTGGCATAGGGTGTGCGCGATAGCCGGCACCTGCTCCAACTGCACTCCAAGCTCCCAAGGAAGAAAGGGTATAAGCAGAATAGTATAGCATTCTCATAGCCAACCTTTGCCAAACCAGTTCACGAAAATGTAAAATTACTGCCATGATTTGCTATTAGCTTCGGCCTTCTTGGACGGGCCCTGTAACCCAAAGGCCTGCTGAATGTGTACATCCGAGTCGCTGAAAAATTGCGGGTGCTGACCTTGGATTTCCTTTGGCAGCGCCGAGAACGACAGAGTTTTCCCCTCTGTCCCGACTGAGGTCTGGCTTTGAAGTTCGTGTTTTTTTTATTTTATTTGAAGGAAGCAAACTGGCGCTTGACCGGTGCTGACGAAAGCGTTGTCCTCTTCCGATACGATGTGTTTCGAACGGTTGCTTTCTCTCGAGAGCCCCAACATCATTCAAAGAAGACGATGGTTCGAAGTTCTTGTGGAATTGACACCGTGATTAAAGTAAAAGAAGCAGTGCGGCTATGTATACCTATTTCAGAGAAGTTTGGAGAATCATTTGAAACTATCACATGGTAGGTCATGGCTATCGATCAAGAATGGAAGTTTTGGATCCTTTACAAAATTCCCACGAGATTTTATGACCAACCTATTATTTTAAGCATAAGGCATCTCCTCAGATTAAACGAAAGCTAAAACCTCTCTTGCTCCTGTAAGCTGCATCACACAACGTCTAGACTAGCGGCATCAAAAAAAAAAAACGAATTTCCTAAAAAACGCTCTTATTGACCGCTGTGGCGTTCTGTTCTCAAACTCGCTTGGTTGTCTGTTAGGCCAGCAGCAGGAGAGCTAGACTGCCTCCCACAGCATGGCAGTATGCTTCCTTCACATGAAGGGACAACAGCAAGATGCAGAAACTGCTCTTCGACGTCTCTCTTTCACCATATCTCACGAACACGATAGCAACGGAGCTCGATTTGGAGCAGCAACGCTTTGCTTCGCACTTTGGAGCTGGTGTTCGAAAGGAGGGCTCCTGACTGCAGCGTCTAGCTATCTTTTCTGAAGAAAAAAAAATTATGGCACGTATACAGTGTACGTCGCCTAATAAATTTAGCGCCATCATTATCCAGATGAATGAGCAAGATAGAAACAAGCTTCTATGTCATCACCGCCGCAGTGCTCCGTGTTATTTTCAATGCCCCTTTTTTCCTCAAAAAGCTCGATCCATCTGCCCAGGGAGGAGTCCACATCTAGTTAATGTCGAAGTGTCTGGCGCATTAGCTGAAAGGTTTCCGAAGATAAACGATTTTGCTGGACTTTGGTATACCTTCTAGCTCTCGGCTCCTTTAGCGTTGACGTAGAGATAATGCCCGAGACGGCCCTATTCTTCGATGGTGTTGTCCATGGCGGTGTCTTCGCCAAGGCCGACAAAAGGGGTGTAGTGATCCCAGTTGAAGGTCGTTCTACGGTGCTGGCAGGCCAAAGGGATATCGAGGATGTTAAGTGCGATCAAACAGCGCCGACAGAGTAAGGCGTAGCACTCTCCTGGAAAGCAGAGGATGCTGGTACGAGTCCCGCCTGGTGCAAGGGTTTTGGTCGCAAATAGACATCCACCCTGAAATATCCATATTGTATTTGTTTTTACTTGGAGCACATAGCGCAGTAGGTGGAATCTATAGTTGTGTACTAGTTTTTTTTTCGAATATTTGAATGGCTTAGAATGCTCACAAATTTCGGATATTCGAATTCGAATATATTCGAAAGCTGCAGTTTTCTGAATATTCGAATTTGAATACAATCGAAAAAGGCGATTTTATGAATACTGGAATTTGAATACGTTCAAAAACGCGTTTTTAAATGTTAAGTACTTTGAATAGAATTTCAATTATATAAGTACGAACTCAAATATTTGAATTCGAAAATTGACTTGAGTGTTCTAATTCGAATATTGGATTCGAATATTCGAATTAGAATCCAATAAAATCCATCCCGACCTAATGAATGTCTAAATCGTTGAGCAAGTTCCACGCGTGCAAAAACGATGAAGGGGTCAAAACGTTAGATAACTCAAAACTGATCTTCTCGTTCGACCCTGAAGCATATAAAGGAGGCCTAACGCTTTTCCATAAGCAGTCTTTCCATCCAAATTGTCAAAGGGCAGACGTGAGGTACTTTGTTTGAGCGCGTACACGGAGAGGGAAGGCAGTGATTCTCGAAAAGAGCCCGAGAGTAAGCTGCTCTTAATGATCGCGCTCTCCATAAGTGTTCATCCGGACGCAAAGAAGAGAGCTTCGAATAGGCAAGCACCTCTGTTCGGAAGTGTCTGGGCAGGTATACAATCCGGTTGCTGTATGTAATTGATCTGCCCTTAGGAATCCTATACTCACGTAGCTCGCAACAGGCTATATGATCGCGCCTACGGGACCCCAACTGTGTGGTTTACTGATCAGGTACTCGTAATAGGGAAGCAACTGTATCGCATGGTGACCCTGATCCGCCTATTCTCGTTCGGGGAACACATCACGGATACAAGGCGACCTCTGCACCTTAGGATCAAGAATTAACTTGACGTGAAAAGAAAGCATGCAAAGACTCCCATATGATCCACTTTCAGCAAGCAGAGGTCCTCAGAATGAGAATGGAAAAGATGGACACGAGGTTCAATCCCACGTTCACAAAAACCTCAATGCGTTCGGATTTGTTTTACATCGAGCTACCAATGTCCAGCTAGCAAAAACCAGAGATGAAGCCTAGTTTAATGGCGCAAGGTTGGTGGCGCACGAGATGCAAGATCCGTTGCAGCCAGTATCAAATGGAAAGGTTGTTTGTGAGGCTCAATTCGATTCGAAAATTTTGCATTCGATTGAAAGTAAGTCCTACTGTGAGTGGAGGAACTGAGGATGTGAGGAGAACCCCCTGAAGTTTCAGTTTCATGCACTGGATTCATGTTTCTTCTTTCCCTTGTGGTATTGTGGAATAGAGATTAGGCGAAATTCTGGAGAATGCGTCGCTTATGAAGTGGATAGGAGACGCCACGTGCCATATTCCAGTATAGTAGATTTCATGTACGCTTTAAACACTTCGACAATTTTGAGAGTCTTGCAAAGCTTTGAACAAATTATAAGTACAGTTAAAAGCCTTTGAAACGAGCCTTCTGTAATGAGTGTCAAAAGTTGGCCATTGCATGTAAATCCAAGATCCTTAACCTCATTAGTAATGTTCAAGGGCTCTGAACCCACTACAGGTCTAGAATCTCGCTTACCATTAACAATCCGAAACACCCTCCATTAATACCTTTTCAGCGGAGAGCGGCAGTCCCCAACGATCCGTTCAACGTTTGACATAGTCAGTAGCAGTCTGTATATCTGCAAGGTTTCTATATCGCTATGATAGCACATCTCCCTGAGGAAGACCGCTTGGTAGCTTGTGGACGGACAAAATCTCGCCACCTTCACGAACATATTTATATTCAATTTTTTCCGATTTTATGGGTATGTGATTCTCCCACACTAAACGAGATGTGACGAATATCGTAATCCTTCTTCTTTCTTGATTTCGTTTGTCAGTGTTTATTAAATAACCACCCAAACCATTTATTCCTCACTCTAGGTTTTCGAACTACATAGCTCTTACAATGAGGGACCCATCCGTTGCTCGGTCCATCCCTCTGCCTTCTTCGACATGGGTAGCTCTCGAGAATAAGGGTCGCTCGTTTGGAAATTTCGCTGTTGGCTGGCGCTCAACTGCTTGTTCTTTCTTTTCCGTGATCTCAATCGATGCTTCTGCCGTGATTGGTTTAAGCTCGGGAAGAGAGTGTGAATAATTTTCATTCAGCCGTTGCTTTCGAAGTTTGATTCGCGCCCGATCCGTCATCGCATATCCGCATATCGACAGAGCTGTGGTGAAGCTGGACGGCAGCTGTGGACGATGCAAAGCGAAAGAAGTAGACGACCATGAGACCTCTAAGCGCCGAAATCACGAGGTTTGCTCGTCATTTCTGGCATGGATTTCGAGTTTTTTATATCATATTTTACGTCAGCTTGTTGAATCTTCTATTCTAGTCTTCTATTCATGCGTCATCCCATGCGTCATTTTGTACACTTACTAGCCGGTAAAGTAAGCAGTGGCAGTTGGAACTATCCTAAGCCCCATAAAAGAGCGTGGTCCCTTCGCCCGTTGGTAATTTTGAATTGTGACTGCGACTTTCCTCACGTACGGAAGTTGGTCGCACTAATTCATTCGTAAAACTATTCGGTGCTAGTGGCTTTGTCAATGTTTCAGAGTTAGAGAACCTGTCATTTGGGTCAAATCATTGAAGTTGTGCGGCCTGTTGTAATAGGATTCATCAGTCGGAAGAGCGCAGTAGTCGACAGGAGCCCTCGAGAAATCGTACGGATATACAATACCGGCCTTGTCTTTTAGTCTTTGGGCGGAAAAGCGAACAAGCCTTTTCCGCCGCTTTTCCGCAGTGTTCTTATAGTTGATTGTATTGTAAAATAAAACACATATTCGTGATCAGCACCGAGTTATCTTCCCGATGAACTGCCAGCCGCCCTGAGCGTGTGAAATTTAGTTCAGCGACTAATTTCTACCTGGCGCAGCTGACCCCTTAGGAGTTAGTTACACCCACCGGATATATTCTCCTAACTAGCTAGAAAAGAAGGAGATTTGGTCTAATTTAAAGCCTATTGTCTACATTACATATAGTACCACGTAGTTCCTTGGACTCCCTAATTCTTCGCGGTCACAATAATATATTTCTTAAAGGACTCGATAACCTAAGAGCCATTACTTTCAGAAAATATCTCCACATTGGAGAACTCTAACTTCGACATATCAAGGTTGTGTGTGTACTTGCTGTATACTGTTTGTTCCGTTAAGCATGACAGTTGGGATCTAGCTGCGATGGTGGAACCTTTAGGGTTGAAATCGGTAGAAATTGTACGCTTGCAAACTTGCCCACATTACACTTCTTTGCAGTTACCTGCACACTTTTCGCATGATTAAAGTGAACGCAGAATCGTTTCTTTGAAGAAGGAAACGAAGATATTTGGAGGACTACGAAAACTCCTTAAGGTATTTCAAAGGTAAGATTTCGACTAGGCTAGAAGACATTTTAGGTACTCAGCTTGGCAGCGCTTGAGTGTCGTTTAAAAAATCCAAAAATTAACAAAGAGCCTACGAGGACACTCAGCAGTTAATTCTGACTTGAAGGGTGGTTCGATTTCAAATTTTCGTTCGCTTGTACTGGTTTATTACAAGTCAAATGTCCAGTAGCCATGACCGGGATCCAGATTAGTTCCGGAGCTAATCCACTCCCCTGTCTCTGTGACCCCTCGCCGTAAATCGCCTAACAAAATCCTCACACTTCCGGTGCCGCGGCTCGATATTGATCCTTCCAAGTGACGGTGAAGTACAACACGCGACGTACACCAGGCAAGGTTTGGATAACTGCGACCTCTCACTTTTATTTAATATGCTTGTAATTTCTATTTCGTATTCACGCTTTTACAATGGTTGGACGCATGGCGCATCCCAGAAAGACTGCTCGAACTCGCTCCATTTTCGTAACACCTTCAAAACTCACTCCTACATTTTCTCAATCATTCTCTCTATTTATTATTTTTCACCTACAGTACGTAACAGACTTCATTTCTGTTTGACCGTTGTCTTCCATTAGATTTTTACAATAAACATATTTATTAGGATTACGGTGAAGAACGGACATAACTAAACCCTTCTCAGATGCACCACGACGTACTATTAGGTTGTACCGAAATAAATGGCACTGAACCACTGTAAATTTAAACAGTTAATATCTCGGCTTGTAGGCAAGTTTATTAATCGAAATAAAAACCTGATTCTACACATCTTTGCCAGCGTGACACAAGCCTTTTTATCCCAGTAGCATAAAAATCAGAAGTTCTGGAATTGACGAAATCTTCGAAGGCACTTTCGGCATCCTGTTGGTACTTGAATATTTTCTCTACCAAGAAGCGCCAAGATGCTTGAAGAAATGGTAGTCTGTTGGGGAGAGGTCGGGAGAAAACGGAGGATGTGGTAGAGCTTCAATGCTCAGCTCATTCAATTTCTGCAACGTCATTCGTGCTACATGGGGGCGAGCATTGTCGTGCAGAAGGAGAACTCGCCTTCGGTTTACCAAGGCCGGCCGGATATCCTTCAACTTTTTCATCATTTCTTCAATTTCAATGCAGTACTTCTCTGCCGTGATGGATTCACCGGGAAGGAGGAAGCTGTGGTGAATAATTCCCAGCGAACACCACCGTAATGTCACCATTACTTTGTTTTGGTTCAATTCCGGCTTCGCAAAAACCTTGGGGTTCTCATCGCTGTCCACCCACTGTGCCGATCGTCGCCTGTTGTCGTCCATTTCCATTTCATCCATTTCTCGTCACAGGTTACGACGCGATCAAGAAATGGGTCCGTTTCGTTCCGTAGAAGCAGTGCGGACGAGATCTCATATCGTCGGTTTCTTTGCTCCTCAGACAGCTCGTGAGGCACCCATCTTTCCAGCTTTTTGGTCTTTCCAATTTCCTTCAGACGCGGGCAGCTGTGTTGTGACTGACGCCAAGAACCTTCGCTATCTCCTTGGCACCTTTGTGCGGATCCTCCTCTACCACATCTCTCAGCTTGTGCTCATCAACATCAATATGCCTCCCACGACCTTCATGTTCTTCCAAGCTCTCATCTCCATTCCGGAACTTCTGATACCAACGATACGCCGTCCGAATTGTGGAACATCCTTGACCGAATGCAGCGTTGATCTTTTCGTCCGCCTCCTTAGCTGTAGTGCCCAGCTTGAATTCATACAGGTAAATGCCTCGGATTACCCTTTTGTCCATCTGCAAAAAAGTCAACAAAACTCTAAAGTTTTCCCACTTTTACATAGAAAATTTGGTACTCACCGGTAGAGCAAAGTTTGCGCTTCTAAATGATATGCCACATGTTACGGTTTGTTCTTGATCAAACGCGTAAAGACGCCCCAAAAAATGGCGCGAGCCAGTGCCATTTAATTCGTTACAACCTAATAGTATGGGAATCCTGCAGGGAAATTGAATTTTTAAATGGTTTATGCTATGATATGCGGTGGCCAGTCGATCCGCGACTGTTTGGTCCTTACTGGACAAGTCTGATATCAAGGCCTTTCGGAGAGATGGAAGGATTGGTTGGCCTGGGCGAGAAATCCGAACCAAGAACTCCGATTCAGGGTGCATAAGGAAGCCAGCGCCCCCTTCGTCTGCGCCAACACGCATGGTTAGATTTTCATCACTCATTATTAAACAAGTGAGTTGGGAACTACATATGATAGGTGTGCTCACATGTGCTCGCCATTTTCTATGTTCTAGTTGGATGCGCTAAGACACCGTGCTGAGTGGTAGTAAAGGCTGAGGTTCTTATCTACACAGAGGGGAAAGCATTGCTCTACCAATACTCAATACTTATGAAGACTTTCAAATTAGGTGTAAAAGGATAAAGGATAAAGGACGGCGTTACTCAATCCCTTTTGGGATGCGCCAGTGCATTCTACTTCTACGGGATGTCGTGGAGGCGACATGAATGCGTATTTGGCCATACAATGACTTGCGGTGGCCAGCCGATGAACAAGTCAGTGCTCTATCCTTCCCAGACCAGTCTGGTACCAATTCATCGCCAAGGAGGGATGGAAGGCTTGGTTGGCCTGGGCGGGAAATCCGAACAAGGAACCTGGTATAGGGTGCATGCGACAGCCGGCACCTCCTCCGACTGCGCTACACGCGCCCAATTAGGCGTTAAGATCTTTTAATTATAGAAAAAGGTGCTCCTGGAAGCACTTTTTTGTCACGAATTTCCTGTGATGTATGACGGTATCAAGGTAAGCGGATAGACATTTGTTTTCTCTTTCACTGTCAAGCCTGTGCTTCGCTTGGGCCAAAGAAGTGGAATCGAAAGCAGTCAATTCTCCCAGCACTACAAGAGTATGAAGAACAAAGGACAATGGACGGCGTTATTCAACCCTTGAGGAAGAGCACGCGTTCTACTTCTTCAATATGTTATGTAGGCAATTTGAATGCGCGTTTGGCTTGAACAATTTCTTGTGGTGGCCAGCCTGTATACAAATCACTGTTCCATCCTTCACTGACGAGGAGTAAATTTTACCGGAAGGATCCTAACACTATAAGTGTACAGCCAATAAATAGAAAAGGTTGGTGTTACCAGATTTGCTTGGTATGCCATACGCTTCCTTCTTCTATGGAATATACTAGCAAGAGCTGTCGCGGCTGAGTGTGAGAGTCCCTGACTACTCCTGATTTCTCCTGAGGTGAGGAATGTTAGATCTAACTACATCATCCTTTATCGAAACGACATTCCCTTCTTGGATGACTGCTACGGTCCCTTCAGAATATCCCCACAAACAATATCCTTACTTGGAACGTAAGGAATAACAAGATTATCAGCGCTGAGCACTGCACTGGTGGACCAATTCTTGGACTGCCACGCAGAAACGATTCAGAAACTAGAAATTTTAATGTGCAACAAGCACCACATACCGTTCTGGTACACTGCTATACAATCACTACTGGTGACGGCCAAGTGAGGTCGTTAATCGAAACTGACTGGCGTATGACAACTCGAGACATGCAGAGAAACTTGATGCAACGAGTTCAACTGTTTACTAGCACTTACAACAGGTTGGTTACGTCAACGAACTAAATGCTTGGGTTCCTCACGAATTAAAGGAAACCCACCTCACCATCAAAATATGCGAGGATATAGTCTAACTGAGCTGCTTCCAAGAGACCAAACTACTGATTTGAATGGTTACTGTCGTCAATTATCGAAATTGAACGAGCAAATCAAGAAAAAGACGCCCTAACGGGCCATTTGCAAAGGCGTGATGTTCCATCATGAGACCGCCAAGACACCTCTTTGATAACCCGCCAAGGAATAACAGAGCTCAATTGGGAACTGGAGCCACATACACCAATAGTATGATTACGCACCATCAGATTACCATTTGCTTCGCTCCTTCAAAACGGTTTGAATGGTAAGGCTTTTGTTTTCGTTCAAGCTGTTAAAAATGAGTTACACCATTTTCTCGCTTCTAAAAACCAAGGCTTATTTGAACGTAAAATTTTTTTCAAATTACCGAAAGATGGCGAAATGTCAGCCATCAAAATAGTTAATGAATAAATTAATTCTTAATTGTTAATATAAATAAATTCACTTTGAAAAATATGAAAAGACGACACTAATTATCGAATAACCCAATATTTGTAGTGTACAAAGGATGGGTGTAGTTTTAGAAGCGAATTTTCTAGCAAACGTGTTCGGAGCACGAAATAGAAGTCAAAAAAGTTTTTCAAAATCAATTCACATTTTTACTTCTTCACTCCTTTTGTTGAACACGTATAGATATGAACTACTGGATGCATTTATATTATGTTTGTTATGCTTTGGGTGCGTGTAGTGCTGCCGGAGGAGGCGTTGGCCGTCGCGTGCGCCTAATGCCAGGTTCCTGGTTTGGATTTCCCGCCCGGGCTAACCAAGCCTTCCATTCCTTCTTAGGCGATGAATTGGCACCAGACTTGTCTGGGAAGGGTAAGGCGCTCACTTGTTTACCGGCTGGCCGCCGCAAGTCATCGTATGGCAGAAGTAGAATGCGTGGCGCATCCCAAAAGGGATCTAATAACGCTGTCCTTTACCCTTTATTCTTGCTGTGCTTTATAGTTTTCCAAAGAGTAAAGAATGTATTGGAGTTCAACCCTGCTCACACCTAGTAGATTTCCAGCTCAAAACCAAATGAAGCTTTTCTAATCGGCATCGACTGCATTGATGCCGAGAGCATTGCAGGCTTCGCCTTTGTCTGCTGCTGCTGTTGTGCTTCGTTGTGCGAACGGCGTGGAGTGGGATCAGTGGGGTGGCGTCGCGGAAGTGCTCTCGAAACAGCATCAACCTGGGCAAGCTGATCGACACCCTGCTCACCGACTACGACGTGCACCTACTGCCCGAGGCTGAAGGCGTCAACGTCACTATCGAGTTGCATGTACAGGTTGGTCTATCCTGACTATTCTGGTGATTGTTGATGATTCCGACACTATGGTACTATTCACAACATAATGTGTAAGAGAAAACAGCGCAAAGAAGAGTGGTTCTGTGACTTCGAAAGGAGACCTTTGCCGACCCATCTTTGATTCTATTTAGAAGGTGAGAGGGCATAAATGAGAAACATCGACGTTACTGCTTCACCTTGAAGGCAACATAGGCATTTGTAGACAGAGTTTCCTTCATTCATTTCATGGCCTCATAAAGTTCCGCTCAAGAACCATAGAGTGTCGTGGCTGTGCACGATTGGACATTTAAAGGGCGCCCGGTCCCGCAGGACCTACAGTGCACCGAACGATCCGGAAAAGCTGGAGCGTCGTTGCAGACCTACCGCACGGTCTCATTCGTATTCGTATTCGTTCGTCTCGACCGGCATCGTCTTTGCTCATCTAACGTAGTCCCGAATCGGATCTAACGTAGTCCGGAATCCACCCACCTTCGAATCGCCGCAGCAGGACTTCGTACGTTGGCCAGATCAGGAAGGAAGGACCCGCCGTAGCCGCAGCCATCCGTAGCAGGTAATCACGGGGCCGCCATCGCATCCCTGCTGTTGTTTGGCAAGGGCCACTCGGCAGGATACACCATGTGTACCGTGGGTCCGGTTCTCGTCCCCCGTTGCGTAGGTAGGGTGTCCTGGGCTAGCGACTTGTAGAGGTATTGTATGTGTTGCTTACGTATCGTAGTCGCAGATAAACAGCATGAGGTTACTTGGTGTACTCAATGGAAGTAGACGTATAGCCCTGTTCTCTGTTCTGCCATGCATATCTATATATTGATTGTCACGCACATGTCGACGCAGGACGCCTAAGGTCGTCCGTAGCCGTAAGGACGCCTAGGCCTCGGATGATCCGAGTGAAGGTTCAATAAGGTGTAACGTAGGCTAGGGGTGTTACTTAGGTTCATGTTGCGTAGCTTCTAACTTTGTGCCACCTTTGCGGCAGCAGGGTCTTTTGGAATCCGTAGTATTAGGAGGTACCGCGTGACAGGGAACGAGCGTTGCGAGCGTAGGCGCAAGGCACCTGTGAACCACTAGTGAAGGTATGCTTCCTTCTCCAGGTTCCACTCCTGCTAACAAGGAATGTGAAGGAGGCACACACGGCGCAACATAGAGGAAAAAGCAGCTGATGACAAAACTGTTCGATGACAGACACAGAGAACAGTATAGGAGGTTCCTGCAAAGTAAACGTCAAAGCTAAGTTCTAAAATGATGCATCTGAAAGTTATCGCAAACGCATAGGAATCTGTAGGAGCAGGAGCGTCGAAACATGGGTATTCCAACAGTCAACAGTAATGTGGAACCTACATTTTGGTTAAAGCCGGTTAGTAGCATGTAGTTTTGCAGTGTGACAGCGTTAAATAGCGTCTTTGATATCGATGTAATGCTTCCTACCACCTAGTTTCACAGGAGGAAATACATTACAGGGATATAGCAAATAACAGACAAGGAAAATGAAACGTTTCACAACTAACCATGAATAACGAGGACATAAAAAGATATAAGAGAGGAAGGTAATTAAAGCAGCATAGAGAATATGAAACACTGTTTCATTGTATTTCAGGATTAGTGAGTTGGATACTATCCGGGAAAGGAGAAAACCATTTAAAAGTGTAGTATTTAAAAAAGAAATCAATGAGAACGGGTGGAAAACAGCAATTTAGGAAGGTGAATCTTGTCAGCCCTTAAGAGTGCTGCTATTCGTTGATTGAAGGATCTCTAGAGGGAGGAACTGGAAGCATTTTAGGCATCTGTTAAAAACGTTGTTAATACAGTGTGTTTCAAAAGTATGCATCCACTCTGAAGCTTGTCCATATCTTGTTTCGCCTTTACTTCTGCAAGCCAGCATTAGCTCCACTAGACTTTTTGTAGTCGAAATTAGGCAACCACTCACTTTCAGGAATTTTTTCGTCTCACACGAGAATCAGACTTTTTTGAAGAAAATTGGCTGAAAATTAGTGTTTCAAAAGTATGTATCCACTTGTGGAAAACAAACTTTCTACTAAATTCAAAAGTCGATCGGACCACCATTATTTCTGATAACATCATGCATAGTATTATTCATGCTATTGACAAGGTTCTGGATGATTTTCTCTTCGTTTGGTGCCCCATGTAATCAAAATTGCCACCACGTCATAAAACTGCCGGTTATTCGCGTAGACCCGTCGAACCACGATCCCCCAAAATATTCAACATTGTGCTTCTGTCAGGAGAACAGGCCGTCCAGTCCGTTACTTGAATGTTGCGACGGTGGAGCCAATCGTTGGTAAACCTGGATAGGTGGACTGCAGCGCTGCCTTGCTGCAGAACATGTGTCTGCCGTCTTCTTCCTCTCAAGAAAGGCAAAAAGATAGACTCCAGTACACCTTGACACTCCAGACTGACCACGCGGCACAACAGGACACAACGGAAGACTAAGTTTCAGCATTCCGCTGCTACAGAAGACGGCCACCTTCACTAATTAACCGACTACGAAGTTGCGACGACGGGGACTTCAGGCAGGTCTCCCCAGTAATGTCGGTATCCATTGAACTCTGTCCAGCTAACCGCACTCGCCCTGATCGCTAAACCGTTGCACATGTTTTTGCTTTTATGTAAGAAAATTGAGCTACTAAAGTGTAAGCTCTGATTTTTGAGGGCGCATCGCGTTCACTTCAGGCAACACTGGATGCGTCAGATAGACTTTCGTAAGCTTTCGACGGTCTGGAACAGCTGTGAACAAACTCACTCTAAGCAAGGTTTTCTGCTTGCTCCTCGAGATTTAAGTGTGCAGAAATGACTTTGATTGCACTTCGTGCCACGTGGATTCAATCCAAATGACTCCATTCTATGAATTGTATGCGATTATATTTCCGCTGGCTGCTGGTGCGCTTTTAAGAAAATGTTTCGACTTTTAAATCACTAGGCGATATTTCAAAGCAATTGTTGAGCAATACTATGCACGTCGTTCCGTTAATCTATAATAGTTCACTTGCGTTCCTAGGGGTGCAAAGATGGCTCTCGATGTAGTGCTGCAGGCTTGAGCAGTTCTGCTGAACCTAGCTTCGCATCTAGTCTTGGGAAACGATTTATCTATCCGACAGAGCGTTACCTAGTAGCCCTAAAACCAGTGGAAGTTTTAGGAACTTCTCTCCACTCACTAAAAATAAGCACCATGAAAGTGCTCACGTTGTTTTGGTGAATCGTGTAATGTGCCCCATTACACCCCGTTTCCAAATGAGGATCCATGTAAACGTTAATTGGAATTCGTGGCATTGCTTTACGTCACCTTTTTTGAGCTGCTCTTCTTATCGTTGAACTGTATCTATGAAACTTGTCGTGGACTTTTGTAATTACGTAGCTGTTGATGTTTTTCACCGTCACCTGGAACTCGTTATGAATAGGTGTGAATTCTGCGATGTATAGAAGACCAGCACTCATGGCTCGAAAGTACATCGTCATGCTCGATTTTTTCATGGTGTACAACTAATGGATTAAGGTCTCCGACAACGACAAAAACATAGGCGACAAGAGTGGGTTCTGAAGAGCAATGAGGAATAGGGAAGTAGGCTGCTATTCAACCCATGAAAATCGATGATTTCTTTTTGGGCGCCCTTTTCTAGATGTACTGCTGTTAACGGGCTAGTGAAGGTGCTGGGGTGTGAAAATGAAAGGATTTTTTTTCGAAGTTCAGGGTTCGACGGGAAAAGCGTGATCGCACTTAAGAACGCCTTTGAAGAAAACATTTCTCTGTTTAAGCTTCGCTTTGCCAGACATAGTGTCTTCCTGCCGTAGCGAGCAAAGGTGATTAGAAATCCCAAATCTGTGAAATCAAAGCAGAAGCCTTATTCGGAGGTTGTCTTTTGTACAGCGTTCTACTGAATCTGTTGATGGACAGCAGACAGATGGGACGATAATTGTCAATATTGTGCTCGTCTCCCTCCCTGTATAGCAAGACGGTCCTGCTGAGATGAAACCTTGCACTCCGATAGGTAGCGTGAGAACAGCCGCGTCAGGGTGATGATGAGCGCTGGCTGGAGCTTCTTCAGGTGTTCGGACTTGATCCTGTCGGGACCGGGTGCTGTACGTTTCTTCACCGATGAGAGGGCGTATTGGACTTCGGAAGAGAGAAAAGAACAACGCATCCATCCTGCAGAAGATGGCATGGGGCAGGTGGACGCGGCTATGGAACAGATCGGACCTTCATGTTGGCCACGTTCCGGTGGGCGTTGGGGATGTCCAAACCCTCGACTACAGCTTTAGCCAACACTTCCGCCCTTCTCTCCTTAAGATCCTATTTTGTGGCAGCTCTGCATAGCTTCGCAAGCTCGGACGTCGGTCGGCGCTCGTGCTGCTTCACGTTGGTGTATCAGCAAGTCAGACTTCCGTAATCAGACGTGTCTCGTTTTATGCAATCTGCGCGACGCGAATACACCTATACTCTCTAGGTATGTATGTGGCACGCCACCACAGAAGTTAGATCTGAGCTAGCTTGGCACAGAATGAGCAAGGAACCCATCCCCACATCACATCTGCGTCTCTGAGCGGTCCGCGATTCATATCACGATCTACCACACGCGAAGCATCACGTAGGCTAGGTAGTGTATGCAAATTTCGAAAGATGAAATAAAGTTTAGCAAAAAAGAAGTAGTTGTGGAGAGCTCAGTCCGAGGAAGTGCCGGCTGTTGCGTGCGCCCAATACCATTCTTGGTTCAGATCTTCCATCCTTCCCTGGTCGATGAATCGGTACCAAACTTCCTTCCCGGCACCAAAAGAGATTGAGCAAAGCCGTCGTTCATCTCTCATCCTTTTAAAAAGAAATAATCATGAAACGAAAGAAAAATAATAAGTGAAATATGCATTATGCAATTATAATATAAAGTAACTGTTGCCTATTTCAGGGCGTTTCTGGTATTTCGGAGATCACCGGTGATTTCTCATTGGATGTCATGTACAGTGAGATATGGCAGGATCCTAGGCTCGCTTTCAAGCATCTCAATGTCTGTGCGACAAACATAACCCTGAAGGTGACTTTGCAACAAATTTCTTGCTGCTTTGAATGAATGAATGAAATTCCTGTGGCTATTCTCTTTAAACATATTTGCTTTACAAGTCTCCAAGAGCAATATGGAGAATGTCAATGGTACTTTGTTGGCTGATGAACACCACACCATTGCGTTATCACAAAACCTCTGAGAGGCTGATGTTTTTCTTATTATCTGGTGTGCGGGTTCTTCAGCGAAACTGCTTTAGATTAAATTAAACGACTTTAACACCACATTATTTTGGATAAATCTAGGTGCTTCGAGGAAGCAGAATCCTGAGGCGCTCAACCAACGGCTTATTTCCACTTTAATCTGAAGGATTATGTCCACTTTGATCTGTAGGCCACAATCTAAACCACCGCACAATTTGCCCATCAAAGTCTGGATGTTCTATCCTTGCTTACCGAACTATAAGTCTTTGGGAGATTACCTTTAAGAGCCACAATTCTTTCACAGATGAGTGTCATTTGCATCTTTTAGATTGTGGCGTAATGTGGAACCCTTTCAATAACGGTGCATTCACCGTTGTTGAAAGCGTTCCACATTACCCCACAATCTAAACCACACTACAATTTGCCAATCAAAGTTGTAATGTTGTTAGGCGGAACTATGTGCTTGTTCCCGGAAGGAGAAAAAGTGAAAATTCCGAAATTTTTTGAAAATGTCTCTGAAAACACGCTTTCATTTTATACTCATCCGTCCAGTTCGGACTCGTTCGAGTTTGCCTGCTAATATTCCTCAAACAAGGAATTCAAGCTCTGGATGTGTTCTGTCTATATTTTCGAGCGACACACTCATTTAACGAAACAAGTGCTGTTACTGTTTTTTGTAGAATAAGTCGCATTTGCTCTATGCCAATATTCTAGGGTTTCTTGTACAATTAACACAAGATTTTGCGCTATTCAGGGAAGTTTTATTTTTTATGAGTAGTAAAGAGCCGACAATCGTATTAAAATATTTGGATTGATTCAGAAGCTGTTCGCGTTTCCGAAGGATATTTTTTCTAACCGGCGCTTTTTGGAAGCCTAAATCAGACTGTCGTTTGTTTCAGTCTGATTTTCGGAAACGCATCTGGACGCCAGACACCTGCATCATCAACAGCAAGTCGAGCTCAATACACAGCTCGCCGTCGGAGAACACCTTTGTGATCCTGTACGAGAACGGTCTCGTGTGGAGCAATTTCAGGTGATTTTATTCGCTTTCATGAGGCTCCCATGGGAGCTTTCTATTTTTGGTAATGGCTGCCAAAATATTGCGGGTGGTTGCTGATATCGGTTAACTGCGGTTGACGACCATCTTCATCCATTAAAGGGCAGCAGTTGGAAGGAAGTACAGGAAGCCATTGAGTGATGCTATGTGGCATCTAAATGGGGAGAATGCGGTTTTCTGCTGTCTTATCGGCAACAACGAGTGGCATGGAGAGGGGTGTTAATTCGTGCTCCACCAGGAAAACCTCCGAACCCGTCTCACCTCACTTACAATGCTGTTCATATTTATTGTCGCGAAGAGTCGGAATCGTTCACAATGAGTTTGCTGGAAAGCTGAATAGATCACTGAAATCGCCTCTTCGAGGAGATCTCGAAAATAGACACGGCGTTGATGTGGCCTCAAGTCTGACCTACTACTACGATGGTTTAAGTGAATTGCTTGTAGAATCCTTCAATGTGGTCAGATCTTTAAAAATGCACATACTCGTAATCCCAGTGTAGCCTGCTTCACGGTGATGTAGAAACTTTTCAGCCTATTTAAGAAAGTAGTTCGTTGACCTATATATTGCCGCGGCGGCCGTCTTGCTGGCTCGAGATAATTACGCCGAAATGATACGGATCCTTAGTTGCCCGGAAACCAGGGATTGGCGGAAATTTTACAAATTTCCCCAGAAAACAGAATATTCGCTTTCGTCAGAGAACAGAAACCAGAAAACAGAAAACAGAAAATTTCCAAATTATGTACCATACGAGCTAAATGTTCTATTCAACGATCCATTGTTCCAGTAGCACATGCTTTTGTATGACTAGAAACTGTGGTAGTGGACATTAATTGAAAGCGTTTATTTGAATTTCTACTACTGCTTTCTACACTCCAAATTCAATGCAATCAGTAAATCGTAAATCTTGATCCGCAGGTCCTAGAAGCCTCGAGATTTGAAGTAGGAAACACAGCTGACTTATACAGGTAACGCTCAACGATTGATGTCAATACTGCGAGCATTTTTGTGAAAAATAATGCTTTTGTTCTCCAGTGGTTGGGCTGAAGAGGAGTTGTACAAAAAGAATGGCTTGTAAATGATGGATTTTATCTATCACATAAGTACCGAACACCATGAGGGCTCATTGACCACTCTTTAGATGTTTCAATTCAATTGCTTAGGATTACGGACCCACTCTCTCAACATACTATAAAACTATTCATATATCCTTTGAGTATTACTGGCTGCGCAAGAGTTGATATTCTTAGTTCGCCTCGTTGTTCGAGACTGCCTTTACTGAAAGCGGCCTAGTTTCCGCGTAGTTGAAGATTTCCAGGTCAACTCACCAGTACTCATTACAACACTCAATTACTAACAGATCCTTACCAGAATAAAGCTGTTGTACACTGGCTGGATTGTTCACGGAACAACACGAGATTGTGAATGAAGCGGCTTTCAGGACATCAATTTTCGGGTGAAAGTGCTTTCTTGAATGTGTAGACGCTACAGAATGGGGATCAAGCATATCCTCTCCATCATAATCATATTATTTTTATTTATTACAGGGAATATTACCTGTACCACCAGTGCATCACTACATTAGCGGAGCAAAGGTAAATTAACCGTTTCTGCTCTTACCAATTTTGTACTAAAATCTGAGCAAGGTTCAGGCTTAGAAAAGCAGCTTCGCCGAATGCTCTGCAAGAAGCGGTTGTTAGGGATGACCTCCGATAATTTTAGAAAATAATCTTACTCACTGTTACTCTAGGGCAATAGGTCCAAATGTAGAGGATCCTAAAATCTATGAGTCAAAATATAACTTTATTTACTGATTGTATTGAATTAGTAGTGTAGTAAAATTCAAATAAACGCTTACAGGTAAAACCATTTGTCCCAGAATGGGTATGATAAACCTCCTTCTTCGGTTTGAAAATTGAAAATTGTTGGCAAGTTAGACCCATTGGTCGTTTCCTGCAGAGCCGAGGCTGATTATCTAACTCTGTACCTTGTTCACTTTCTAGTACAAAAATTAGTAAGATACAGAGAAGTTTCAGTTATCTTTGATTTCGCTAATGTAGTGGATCGCTATCATTCTTGACGGAGTTCTATCAAGAGCTTTTTTTAACATTATGCTAATAACACGGAAATTTTTCATTTCTCTCCTTGTTCTTTATATTCATCTGGGTAGGTTGTATGTCAGGAACAAACGATCCCTGATTTCGTTTAAGACAAAAAAAGACGAGAATAATATGATTATAGCAGTAGTATGAGGTTATGGTAGAGGTTATGGACGGGATTCGGAGTACATGTACGACTCTGGTGTGTCGCAAAGGGTTGGAAACAGCTTCAGTGCTCAGACACCATTCTCAGTCGGTGGCTAAGTAGTTAGAAGCACCTCAGAATACTAGTCTTGCAATCTTAATATGTGAAAAGTTGTAAGTAATCTTATATGGTCCAAACTATGTACTGTTGAAGTAGAAACGAATTCGAAGCCAAATTATGAAAGACGAGAAATGTCCTATGAAGGGACTCCATGTCAACAGCGCACAATCAATAGAGCAAACCAAGCGGTACGAATCATGGATGAATGGCGCAATTTCTGCGCTAACATGTCCCATAAAACGCCAGTTTCTTGCAATTTAAAATACTCTAGAAACATTATCTTGCCACAAAACTCATAATTTTATGATACGTTTTGCATCCATATAATTCGATTTCTACCATAACTTTATTCGCATCTCTATTTTTTTCTTTGGCCATTTTCCCAGAAAACAGAAAGCAGAAAAATTTGCCCAAAATGGCAAGAAAATCACAAAACAGAAAACAGAAATTCCGCCCATCTCTGTTGGAAACCTGCATTTCTGTCGAATATTACTTCGAAACATGGAATTCTTTATTTCTGATTTCAGATCTGGACTCTTACAACAATGTCCATTGATTTGGTAGGAAGTACCATCACCTTTGGACAACTCCAACCATCCACCATTTAGCCTGAAAGCGATTTACTTCAGCAATGCTTCCTCATATCCTTGTTCAGAGCACGCCCCATTGAACGCCTAACTTATCCGGTCCACAAAGTAATCAGGGTGTTCGAACTGTATAATATCGCTTTCTGAGCATTGGTTAATCACTAATAGACCTACTGCAAGGCATTATTTTGTCTGCAACTCAAGACTTTTTCCCGTAATGGACGACCGGTAACGTTTTTATGGTCCCAGCTGAGGAACTGGGCTTGTTACGATAACCGTCGACGAGCAGTATTTTAGAATTAGATCTCGTTCAGACCCAATGAGATCTTATCGCGCTTGAAACAGACAACAAAACAAAATGAAATACCCACCTTCGGCAGAGGTTGAAGAGAGAATTTATTTCCTCGATAACTTCGTTGCACTATTTCTGCTTAAAAATCAACTTGTGCAGTCTTTTCCACTACAGGATGAGCTGTCCACTAACGTAAAATTGTACAAATTCGAAGAGGTCGATATTTTCACCTCCCGCACCCTGCATCCAAGTTCTGGTACAGCGATTCGACCTGACACCAGAGCTTGCCACTTGGGCCGACCAGACATATCCCGCGCCTATGTACGAAGCCCAGCGACACTAGGCGGTCTTTGCTACGTTCGTTGGAGCGCCTTTGTTGCACAGCATATTGTAGCAGGTTTTGCAGCGACGTCGATTATTTCCACTGAACTCCTGGTCGGTGATCAGCTACCGCTTTCTGGCTTGGCTGTGGACGCTTCTTCCGCTTCAGTTCATCGGATTTGGACTGCCACGATAGTTGTCTATGTGGGTGGTCTTCGGCTGTGAAGCGAACGTCGGATTCGTGTTCAGCATCCCAAGTAACCCTTAGAGTGACGTTTGGGTTACGGGATGTCGTTTCGTGAGGGACTTTGTCCCACACGACAGACGCGCGAAAATCGTCCGGTCGTCAACGTGATAATCAGACACGTGTCATAATTCAGAACAAAAAGCCATTTCAAAGGTAATTCATGATTTGCAAAAACCGGCAGCAATGGGAACAGAACCAACGACATCGCACCTGACTAGCACGATCCCTACCTCTTACGGAGCCCTAATGACTCTCGCACCAGATCCTTCAGACGGCCAGCCTGTGGTTAGGCCACCCAACTTCGGCAGGCCATAACTGGCTCAGGATTTCATTTTTCAATTTTGGCACTCACATTCGTAATCAGCATTCCGAGCTCTTTCTAATCCTGATCCTAATGTCAACTTGAAGTCCCATGGAGGTCGAAACCCTTTCCTAGTCTGAAGGAATACTTTCAAATTTTACCGAGAAAAAAAATTCTGGGTAGCGCAATCGCCGTGCGGGCTTTAGGTGCCAAGTGTTGTTCTCCGAAAATTTATTTCGTTGGTGTCTGCTAAGGGTGCGTAGTGAGAGGTCTAGTCGGAGGAGGCGCCGGCTGTCGCGACCGCAGTTGATGGCGATCGACTGCAGTTCAAAATTTCAGCCCTTGGGGTAGTCGATCTCGCTGAACGCAAATCTAAGCTCGTTTTTGAAATTATCGGTTGAAGTTGATCGAGCTATTGATTTTCTATGGGGAATTCGTTGAGGCGAATCAATTGTGTGACCGGTCTTCGTCGATATTTCCAAAATCTAACTTCACATCGGTGTTCTCTGCGATCACGACTGCCGTCAATGTCATACTTGAATACTCTACGAAATTTGCACAACAAACACAAACATCGATGGAAAATTAAAAAATGAATTCAGATTCGTGTTCAGTGACCTCGATTACCTCAGGCCTGAAGTGTCGAGCTTGTTGAGTGATATTCACGAAAAATCGATAATTTGTTTAATACCTCTTGATGGCAACCGTTACTGCAAAAACTAACTTATGATTCGTGTTCAGCGACCTCGATTACTTAGGGACTGAAGCGCAGTTTGCATATATGACACGGCTATATACCATTTTCAGTTGAAATTCAAAGTTTTTCAAATCAAATTCAACGTTGTTACACGGGGAAGATTCCAGAAGAGCGTTAAAATTTATTTCAAAAACAGTGAATTTCGGCTGAAAATGGTATATAACTCCACGATTTGATTGGTTTGCGATTCCTGTGAGATAATGAAATGAACAACTAGAGTGAACGTTTTTTTTTTCGCAAAAGCTTTACACATGTGCGTAGATGTTTTGCACATGTATTTCTGTAGGAATTCTTTTTTGTAGGATTTTTTTGTGGGAAAAATTTTTCATGTCTTGCCATCTTAACCAGTATTGTGAACGGTTCTTAGAAGATATTTAATATCTCCATTATTTGCATTTTCAAAAGAATTCTATTCTTTTATTTTGTCTCTGGCGAATGTTTTCGTTGATCTTACTTTACTACACTGACTTGAACCTACACAATGCGCTTTTGAATTAAGTAAACGATATCAAACGAAATTGGTTAACACAAAAGTTGCATCGTCCTCATTAATACACCCTAGTGCAAAAGTATAGGTTCATCCCTGTTTTGTCGAATAGTACCCGAAGGATCCGCTGCTTAGGCTCAGCGACCGTCGTATTCCTTACTATCGAAAACCACTATAGAAGAATTCTAAGCAGGTTATCTTATCAGTGCAGGATACCACGAACATTTTTTGAAAATTTAACGAATGGAGACCAGTGTAAAATATAAGTTCGCTTTATAAAAAGACAGACAAAGTAAGATTAGTGCTTTGTCACATCCCTTTGTTGTAAACAATATCGAAAATTCTATTTGGCATATTATTGACAAGGTTATCAATAACAGTGCGCTCAATATTGGCCCATGCATGAAGTATGGCGTTCTCCAGATCAGAAACCGAAGTGTAAGTGGTTCCATTTTTGTACACTTTGTGTACAAGAATGCCCCACAAGTACTCTATCGGGCTGAATCTGGAGGACAATTGGGCACTCCCAAAGTTGAGTTGTATTGGAGTTAAGCCAAGCTGCAGTTGATTGCGATACGTGTATGGATGCATTATCTTGTTGGAAAATGAGGTTGTGCCTACGAAATCTTCTGAAATATGACAAAAGGTGAGCTCGGAGCATTTTGTGGTAGTCTTCGCTGTTCATCCTACACGAGACGAACGAGACAAGTCCACATCCAGAAAACGCAGCCCAACCATTAGAATTCCACCGCCAAAGTTGCGCCTAGAGGATACTCGACCTCTTTTCTCAGATCTCTCCAGTAGTGTAAATGAAGTGAAATCTTGATGAGCCCGACGGATACAGACACTATTGGAGAGATTTGAGGAGAGAGAAGCGAGTATTCTACAGGCGCAACTTTGTCGGTGGAAGTCTCAGGTTTGGGCTGCGTTTTCTGGATGCGAACTTGTTACCTTGGAGTTAGTCTCGTGAAGGATGAACAGTGACGACTATCAGAAATTGCTCGGAGATAACCTTCTGCTATATTTCAGAAGATTTCGTAGGCACAACCTTACTTTCTAACAAGATAATGCATCCATACAGGTATCGCAGTCAACTACAGGTTGGCTCAACTACAATAGAATTAACATTTGAAGTGGCCTAGTTGTTCTTCAGGTCTCAACCCGAAAAGCAGAAAACTTGTGGGAGATTCATGTACACAAAGTGCACAAAAATGGAACCGCTTAGACATCGGTTTCTGATCTGAAGAACGTCATACTTCATGCATGGACCCATGTTAAGCAAACTTTAGTGATAGTCTAATTAGTAGTATGCCAAATAAAAGTTTCGATTTGTTTACAACAGAGGGAGGTGATGTGATGAAGTACTAATCTTACCTTGTCTGTAGGTACTTTTGTGGTTAATCAGGTTTTCTATGCAGCGAACTTATATTTTGCACCGGTCTCCATTTGTCAAACTTTCAGTTAAAGTTCGTGGTATTGTACTGATAAGATAAACTGCTTAGAATTCTTCTATAGTTTTCGATAGTGAGGAATACGATGGTAACATTACTAAGCCTTGGCAGCGGGCTCTTCGGGTACTAATGAACAAATCGGGGTGTGAACCTATTTTGCACCGGGGTGCATTAAGTTATAGTGAAGTTTATTCGATTATTCGATTTTTCGAATATTCGATTATTCGGAAATTCGAATAACCAAAAAATGGGGTTATTCGATTATTTGGAAATTCGAATAACCAAAAAATGGGATTAATCGATTATTCGGAAATTCGAAATTAAAAAAAACACAGGTATAACGTCTTTCATCCCTTCAGGGTTAAAAGTTCGGTAAAGGCATGCGTGGGGATGACAAAACACTGCCTCATCCACAGACTGGCCTCCTTAAGGCGTTGTTTACGTCAAACTTGCATTCAACTTGATATTGCGCAGAAGTAGAATCCACGGCGCCTTCCACAAACTATCTGACCAACGCCAACCTTCATCACCTTCATCTTTACTATTCACTATCTGTTAAGAACTTGCGAATAATTACTGCGATTGGCGTGATGTTATATGATAGCATAGTTGAGGAATTGCTTGTACAAAGTGTTCGCAAAGACACATGTTGCTTTTCATAGTAGGCACGTCTGCAGATGACAAGAAGTTTATTGAATACTGTGCAAGTGTCAGTGAAGGTCTGACTCGATAACTGATGAGTACTCGATTCGACGGTAAGACTGAAACGCGCCGCATCTCGTCCGTCGTATGAGATTACGACGCCGTTGGCAAAGCTCGGTTTCCTCCACACTGAGGCACGGGACAGCTGCAACGGTTACTGTTGTTATAACGTTCTCTCCGTGTTTGAGAGGACTACTAGACCAGATGTATTCTGTGAACGAGCGTTCATGGAGCAGTCGCAGCAGCGCATGGCTCCGCGTGTAACCAGATTAGTTTTAAGATGTAGTTTTCTCAACTTTGGCTCATCCCTGGTAGATGAATTTGCAATGAGCTTGTCTGGCGAGGATGTGGTACTGAACAGTCTATCTTAAAAGTCAAACGTGCAATCTACTTATCGCCGTGATGCAACGTGGAATCCCTAAAGTAACCCTTCGTTCTATACGTTTTCTGCAATGGGTGACTATCGGCGTATTTCAAATGATTTGTCAAAATAAAGATGCTCTCTAACATTGAAAATCAATTACCAAGGTGCTGTGGTACAGGAGGTGTCCTGGAATAGGCATGTTCCTTGTTGTCCCGATGGGCACTCGCACTTCACGTTACAAGCTGAAATTTTTCAAAACGATCTGGAATATTCTATGAAATTGTAATCGAAGGCGAAAAGCTCTTAACAAAACATGAATAATCCAGCATTTTGGTGAAATCGAAGGGATAGGCCTGCAAGGACACAAATTCGGACAGTGCCGCAGTTGATTCCCTTTTTGAAGGGATCCACTAGTCATGGACGCGTGGGAGCGGAGTCGGAGTCGGGGGAGCAATGGCATCCGATTCACGATTCTTGGTGTTTTGGCGTTCACGCCAGTCAAGCCTTCTATCCCTTCGGTGTTGGTGAAGTGGTTGCAGGCTTGTCTGCTAAGGAGAAGCAAAACAAAGTAAAACTGATTTGCTCATCGAGAGACTACCGCAGGTCATTGGCCAAACACGTAGAACTACAATGCCTGGCGCGCTCAAAAAGGGATTGAGTAACAACCCGTAGCCATCCTTGGTCCTTTTTTATGGCTAATTACTAATCGCAATGGGTCCCCTTTCTTACCTCTTCCAACGAATCTTCGTTGTTGTTTGAAGTGTAGAAATCGTTGCCTTAAATGCCTCATAAATCTCATGACAGATTAAACGTGGAGCGCCTAGTACTCGATAATTTTCAGTTTTAAAGGGACATTTAGCTGTTGTTCACCGTTTCCAATGTAACAAGATGGAATGGTTGGAGATTCGCACTTTCTAGCCCGGGAGTCAGAAAGTTCGCCGTACTCGGGAAGGGTGCAGAAGGCAGGTTTCCACGTGCCGTTAACCGGGCAGCTGTGAGAATGTGATGGTTCTCGCGCGCAGCTATTTTTTCAGCGGTGAAAAACATAGAAACTAAATCTCTGCGCGCACCCCAAAGAGTTTTCGGAACACAAGGCCTTATGAGAAATATTAGAGAAGTGGCACTTATGAAAGGCGTGGGACTTGTACAGAAAAGCGTACAAATTTCGACTGCAAAATCTCGTCCCATCTTTATTTGCAGTACCAATTAGGTAGACATCGCGGTATTCTGGGACAATACCTGGTGCGATCTATGCATTTATCGCTTTTTGCTCATTTTTGCTTCCATTCTCTCTAAATTTGTTCGAACCTAAAGAGGGAAAATGTTGTAGTCCATGGCGATGTAAACCGTTTTAGCAACATCGTTCAGATAAGCAAGTGTGCTCGCCCCTCGATTTCTTCATGAGGTTGGGTACGTGCCATACCCAAAATGCTCATCGGTCAACGCCGTTATTTAACAGTTACTTGTTACGGTAACATCTTAATGCGAACTGCGGCATACGACCTTAGCGAGAAACTTCCCGGAGGACTCCTTCTTCCGCAGTGGTTTGAGATATTTCAGCAATAGCTCAGGAATTACACGCCTTGCTGTGTCCTATTCAGGCTGAACGAAATAATGAGTGGGCTCGAATCACTGACATGACGGCACACATTTCGCGGTGAGCGGGCACGACGGACAGTTCTGCGGAGTGACCTGCACGCAGATGTTGCCGGCTTCACACATCATCGAGGCACACGACGCCATTTCGGCTGAAATGCGGGAGAAAAGATGGGGGAAGGAGCCGCTTTCTGCCCCTAAACCTGGGAAAGGGTGAAAAATGCTCACGTGCAACCTTGTGAGTGTTCGCGTACACGGTAACCAATAAAGCGAATGCGATCTGAAAAGATCGTGCACAGGAGCGCCTTCATACAGCTGTGGGGCAACAGGTAGCCAAACCAACCTGTGTAACAAACAACATGGTAAATCGTGGTGTTTTCCAATTTGGACCAAATGCCCTTATATAGGTACCGAGAGGATTTCCCAAAACCAGACCTGGTCCCGCTCGTAAATCCACTCTGAGCTGTTTGTTGTTACGGCATAGCGTTCGTTTGCGCTCGACGCACGTTTCAGGAAACATGGCTCATCCGTGCATTATGAAATGACTCACCGTTCTCCAAGCTTATTGAAACAACGACATCAGCCGTTCTCATTACGCGCAAACAAAGTTGTTTGTAGAAAACGAGGAGCGATAGGCAGTGAAGCACTGCAGAGGCAGACGCACTCCGAAACTATGTAGCAGCAAAATTTGAACTGCAGGGATGTTTGATCAGAATGGGCAGCAGCTGACTTCTAGTCTGCGAACGAGTCCAGCAAAGATCATGGTCGGGGTGTATGGCTCATCCCCAGAGCAGACACTCGATGCTGCAACAACCGTTGCAGTAGTTTAAATTCTAGGGTTTTTGTACAGCCTTCTTGGAACAAAACTACACGTCAATGAGTATTCACGTTCTGCGTTTTCTCATGATAATCGAACGCACTATGTTTTTGTTACAGGCTGAACGTGAAAACACCTTGTTCCGTAAATTTGAAGGTGAGGATTTTTGCCAACGGTTGTGTGCCGTGAAGTTTCTCACTCAATTCGAGTTGTCCACAAATACACAAATTTCCAGATGTTTCCCTTCGATTCACTATCCTGTGAGATCGTTCTTGAAAGCTATTCATTCAACACCGATGAAGTGCGGCTACTTTGGCACGATGTTCCTATAACGATGATGGAAAAGGTGTCTAAGCGTATCTTTCCTGTAGGTTATCTGATACGGGCAGGTTTCGAGTTAAAGGCACTACTTTTAGGTTGAGCTGCCGGATTTCGACCTTATTGGGTGGTCGACGGATCACCAACGGTTGGAGTATCCTAACGGTATCTGGGATAGAGCTAAGGTCATCCAATCTCCTCGTTCCTTCTTTACTTACATTATTCTATCGAAAGACGCTGTAATCTGGAAACACGGGGAAAGAACTAGGCACTTTGCTAGCTCGTTAATGTCAATCCCTCTCACTCTCTGCGATGAAGAAAAAATTGTACATACTTCTCTCACCGTTGTTTAGCTCCAGAAAAGTTTTGTCTTAGCTTTCAATGCATCTGAATCTCAGCTGTATTTTGGCAAAATCACTAATAAGCTGTTTTTCATCAGTGGGTTCGGACATCATGAAAAAATTACCAAGTTTATTCAGGTGAAATTCACATTCGCTCGACGGTACGGCTTCTACCTCTTCCAGTCGTACTTTCCGACATCACTGACGGTGATCAGCTCATGGGTCGGCTTCTTTTTCGATGTTCGATCTGTATCAGCCAGGTAATATACTACTGCTTACTATGTACTGGTTACTATGCCCTGCAGTGAAGGCTAGTGGAAGTCTTGGCACTAGAATATGTGTTTAGGCAGATAAAAGTGCTAGGCCTCAGAGCTCAGAATATGGGGCTTATTGCAGGCGAGCGTTAGAACGGAAGTACGTTTTACTTCCTCCATTGCAGCGAAAAATCCGTGACTTTCGAGCTGTCCAACGGGCGGATTATCTTGAAATGACGGCGTAGATAGGATTGGAAATTTGAGCCATGTCCATCTGACAGGAGGAAAAAGGTAGCAGGGTGACCGATTCGACGAGAAGTGGACATTACTGTTCATGCACCACTTTGCATTAGTGCGATGAATGGGTTCTCCAAGCTTGTTCAAGCAGCTGTTATCTCACAAAAATGGGTATTGTGTGACACATTCTAGGAGCGTTTTAGTAGATCCGGTTCAAGGCGAACAGATGTCTTCCAACCCGTTCGGCTTTGTCCCAATCGGATAACCATTCGATGCTCATTTTCGAAGAAGAATTCGTTTTTCGCTTTTTCTACTGTTCAGAAGATCTTTCGATGCCCACGTTTAAAGGTTACCGAACTCAGTGAGGGAGTTCGGCTTAAATCGTTCACTTACAAGTCAAGGCATATCGTTCAATTTCTATGGCATATCGTGTAAATGGTTTCGTTCGTACAGCAGCTTTTGAAAATTGACTCAAAGACCAAAATTTCCTAAACCTCATGCGGGACTACGAACCCTACGTGACCTTACAGCTGAAGTAGTCTTATTTGGGCAGGGTGCTATTTCTATCCAAAGCCGATTCGTGATGCAGACGGGTTCTTGGCTTCCTGCCGATCGCATCATAAGAGTCATATAAATAAGAATAAAGTAATAAGTATAAATAAGTAAGTAATTAATAACAGGCAAAATAGCCAAATTCGTTAGCCTAAATGCACAGATATGATGCCTCTTTCAATTCTAATGGATTCATAGTGCCATGTTATCGAGTAAATTCGAAGGAAACAGCCGTTCGTACAGAATAAACCGCAGAGTGATCGTTTCCTCTGCACTTCCTGAATAACCGAAGTTCTCTCGTGTTTAGAATTACACTCGGTGTCTCTTCCCTTCTTGCTCTCACCTTCCAGTTCGGCAACGTTCTACGCCACCTGCCACGAGTCAGCTACATTAAGGCCAGTGAGATCTTTGCATGGCATTGGAGAACGGTTGTAGGCGTTTAACCTCTAAATACACTGATTTTCAGTGCCTTGATGTATGGATGATATTTTCTGTGATCTTTATTTTTTGTACGCTTGTCGAACTAGCGATTGTTTGTCAACTGAACAGGTTAGTTCCACCTGTGGATTCGTTTTTCTGAAATTGAGAGTCCGTTTGGCCAATACATAGATTGGTTGGAAAATCGCTTCAAGGCCTCGCTTCACACAAAGGTATTTACAAAGAAATTGTTCACTGCTTACAGGTGGGAGCGCGAGCGGCAGATCGGTTCAAAGGTGCTCGGTCACTGGCTCAATCAAATCCGGTACGTTTCGTGTTTCCTTAACCTTTCGTAGGTTCAATTCGCTGCCCACTCCATCCATGTTCTCCCGTCCCTGATTTGAGTATTAAGCATTGGAACAGGGAAAAGGGACATTGGAAAAGGGGAAAACGGTGCTTCGTTCTGCTTGTACATATTGGGAAATTCTGGCGTGTGTGTTATCAACTTTTGTCTGTTAACGAATAAATATGAGGTGCCTCGCCTTGTCTAGGGATTTCAACTGCTTCGAGACTAAAAAGTGTCACCAGTGGAGTCGGAAGAACACCCATCCGCTTTTTAAACTAATGCTTCGACTGCTCTTTGCACGGCACGCTTCCCACAATCGAACGATGTTTTGATGATGGATCCATTCAGAAAAACTCGACGGAACGAGAATCGCTCGAATGGAGACGGGGTGCGAAAACGAGCGCCGCTCACACACGGCAATTCTCCTCCGAAGGAATCACCGCCTCCCAACACCATTCTTGCCCAGACGGCCAACTCCGTAGTTCATCAGCGAAAGCCGCTCGATCAGGTCCGCTTGATCGCATGAATGAATGACACCACCTTCCTTCGATCGTGGTTGTTCCCCTCAATGCCGGAAATTCACCCAACCTCGTTAAGGTAGCGGACCAGGACAACTACTCGTTAGACGAGGAGAAGAAGTACGGTTGTTGGCGGAATGCGGTGCAGCGATTAGCGTACTCACTTTGTCCACCCGATCGAGACTGGACAGTCACTTCCGTGCAGGTGAGTGCCCACCAAGTTGGTGTTGACGAACGCATTCGATGACGGATCCTAGTTGTTAAGGTCGACCGATGCTCAATGATTATGTTTCCGCTGTCGTTTCTCATTTTCAACATAGTGTGAGTCTGCCTTTTCTTCTGTTCTTAGCAGAGCATGGGTTTTCCGAGTTGGAACCACCCTTCTTAGCTAAACTTACTCCCGCTTCACAAATACACGATCGCCTCCCTTCTCTTCCTCCTAAAAGAAGAGTTAGGGCCGATCTTCTTCAATCTGGCCTTTGAAATCAGCTCTTACACGTTTGAATATTGTAGTGGCCAACCAGCGCGAATCGCGAATAATGCAGTAGAATGCTTTACTGAGAGGTCTATTAATGTTCTTTCTCATAATCCTAATATACATTATTTTTATTTATTTATTTATTTATTTATTGAATTTACAATACATTAAAAAGCACCAACTCACGTATTGGCTTCTGTGTTAGTCTGCATACGCAAAATAAATGGCTGCTCAGGGAAGAACGCGGAAAATGATATCATTTTGCAGTTTTTGGTCATGAACTAAAATCAAGAACTTTGCGCTTTTCTGCAACGTACCACAAAGCACGAAACGACACAAAGCAAATTCGCACAGTGTAGCAAGAGATCAGAGGATCCTCGAACGAGGAGGAACTCCGTGAGGGTTGGTGGAAGAAGGAGCGCTGAAACGATTTCTCGGATACTGGGTGAGAGGGTCCACACGTCTGTCGTCCTTTCTGGTGTCTACTTTCCAGGACTATTTTGTCTTCAGTTATACAGGAGTTTCCTCCCATGGAGCGTCAACGTCCCCACTGTGGTGTGGAGAGTTTTAGTACAATTAAAAAAACACGTAGTTTGAAATGCAGCTGAAATGTGTAAGATTGTTTTATAAGTTGAAAAGTTTAACCGACTTTTCGTGAAAGCCGAAAAGTCTGATTTCTTTGTACTGGCGGTTCGTGGCTTGAATGTCGGGGACGCTATGTAAAAATTGAAAAGAAAATTAGGAATCAAGTTGTTAGGAGGCAGTCTTAAAACCATGCAGTGAAGTAATCACATGTACACTTTCGGCGTGAACACAGAATCTTGCAATGATGAAAAACCATGCGCAGAAGCATTGTCCTGGTTGAGAGGTGAAAGCAAAACCCAAGTAGTGCTCCCATAACTTACCTTAATATTTCAGCTGTTGAAAATTACCTTGGTGAATGGCATTCTCTCGCAAGAAAAGGGAAAAGCTCACATTTATTTATTTATTTATTTATTTGCGTGAAGAACGGGTGCCAAAGGCTGTTACACACCAATCCTTCCGTTTCGACTCCGTGCTGGATTCGAAGAGCGGTTCAAAAAATGTTTGTGAAGAAAGCACTTAAGTCACCACTGGAAAACAACACTCGTAATTTTATAGAGTGTATTTGTTGAATTTTAATTTTAGTTTTGTGATTGTAATTGCTAATTTTTACATTTTTTTATTAGTGGCTTGAAGCGATCGTAACTTCATTCGAAGCTACCCACTTTATGATTATTAAAGTTTCACTACTTCAAAGGTTGAATTAGTGATTATGTAGTGAATTTTACTAGCGGAAATATGCCAAATGCAACAGTTTCACTTTAATTAAAACGAATAGCTCTGGATAAAGTTGAGATCGCTTTACGTCTGAAATAGAGAACTTCGGAAACCTTCGGCTTAACTTAAGATGTGAGGGGTCTGATCTTGTTTAGCCATGTTAGAAAAAGTGGAGGCTGTATCATATAGATTTAACAACTGGGTATCTGATTGCTCCATGTATAATATATATTCTAGGCACCACGCCTCTTCTTATCATCCTTTCAGTTTTGAACTTTTATATTCAGAATTTAGTGGTGGTTTATCTTATAAAATGAACGTTGTTTTTAATGTCTCCTCTTTATATTCAACTGTTTTTTAAACCTTTATTATTTCAGGTATTGGTCGATTTACTTCGTAAAAATGGATCGACCAATGTGAATCTCTATTGTCTTCGCCCTCGCTCTCATATGAAATTAAAGTTCGTTGTAAGTGTTCCTTCGAGCAGAATATTCCCAAAGAGCAAGAGAAGACCACCATCGCCTCTCCGATCTTATTTCGTCCAGTTTCACATTGAACACTTAAGGACAGCAACAATTTCTGCTGGTTCCATTCCAATCGCAGTGCTAGAAGGAAGGTAGTGCAGCAATGCGGCGCGGCTGTGTCGGTTTACGCAGCGTTTCATCCCTAGCTGACTGCTCCCGATAAATAAGGGTTTCGCCTGGACATACGAGGTTCCATGGAAGTTTTTGAATTTGCTTCGACTCCTGAATCCACCACTAGCATCACCAAGGAACTCCAAGAAGTGTTTCAAGAGTACTTGAGATTTTTTTTCTCACACCCACTACTTGAACAGCCGCGTCACATTATTGTGCCTTGACTGGAACTCAACCTTTGCGAATTGCGAACGATACAGTGGACAATTCGATAGGTGCGTAATTTACACTGCAGACGGTGAATTTCCGGTTTTGGTTTGGCTCAGCCTTAATGTATTATTCCTATTAGATTTTGTATGTATATATTCCGTGAACTCAAACAGGTACCTATACAAATAGCGTCGACTTCATCTCATTTTGTGTTTCGCCAACCTGTTACTTGTAGGCTTTAGAAATGTGTGTTTACTCGACCATCATGTATTATATTATATATGTATGTTATAGATGTTTATCATTTTGGAATAGAATCGTTTTGAATATCGATACGGCAGAGATGTGCATAAATGAAAAGTTTTGTAAAGTCATGATCACGAAGCTCTTTCTAAACAGTAAATTGTAGGTAACATTTTCTACGATGTCAGGTATATGTCATACTTCGGCGACAGCGTCGGCGACGCGTTCGACGACAGTGTTGCGCTGGTTGCTACGCGCTGCGTGGCAACTTCAATTATGAAATTCATGTTCATGTCCAGCGACCTTGATTACTCCCAGGGCTGAAGTTTCAGACCGCCTGAACGACACGTGCACAAAAAATCGATAATTTGATCAATATCGATTGATGGGATCGACACTTCAGAAACGAACTGTTTCAACCTTAATCTACCCTCCTTAGGATCAAATGAGTGGTTAGTTAGGTTTTGCAGTAAGAAACCATTCAGACTCCTCCCCCACCACTACGCTTGCATCGGCATCATCTCCATACGGTTCAGTTCAGTTGCTACATACTGCTTGTGCTCATCAGTGAATTCGTCCTCTAGGTTCTTGGACAACCCTCATGATGCTCCACAGCACGGTCCCCCACTTTACTCTAGCGCCGACTTGACTGCAGGCACCTTCACTCCTTGTCCTCAAGCGGTCAACCTCGGGCAAAATCGACATTTTCGGTAGCTGAGCGTCTGAAAAGTTTCGATCACACGATGATATGCCTTTTTGGAAGCACGTAGGACACCCACCGCTCCTAATCCTATGCTGAACAGAAGGTTACTATACGCGGGATCGCTACAGCAGTGACGAATTGCCTAACCTTCATCAACAGACAAGCAAAGGAACGTCACTTTCAAGCTACAATCAACAATGTAGCTCGATATTCCTTCTGATTCAGAAAAACATTCAGATTCGTGTTCAGCGACCTCGTTTACCCACAGGGCTGAAGTTCCGGTCCGCCTGAACGATATCCACAAGAACCGATAACTTGATCAACATCGATTTATGGTAATCGATACTTCAAAAATGAACTTCAGATTTGTGTTCAGTGGCCTCGATTACCTCCAGGCTGAAGCTTCCGGGGACGTAGGATGTGTAGGTATTTTCCGCTATTTCCGCGTCCCGTAATTCCACCCCCCCCCCCTAATTTTCCCTCCTATTTTATGAATCAGCGTCGATCCATCTTCTACAGTAAGGATGTGAGCGGGTTAGACATCGCTTAGCGGCTTTTTACAAAAAAAAGAACGATGCAGAAAAGTGGTATAGGTACGCGATAATATTAGTTTGATTGAGTAGTCTTACAACACTTTCTTTTACCTTGTTACGCTCGTTAAAATCTGTACTGATCAGAGCTTGTATGACGAGGCCACATCACATTCTCGAGGCTTGTGCACAAGAAAGTGTTGCACTAAGGCTGGCAATGCATGTATATATAGCGGCGGCGTGAAGACGGTGGGTGAGAGGCTAGTGCCCTTTGGCGTAAGCATGTCAGAGCCCCCACTTTGAGATTTCGCTGACGAACATCCAACATCGAACATTTTCTACAGTAAGGGTGTGGGCGCTACGGATCTCCTTAAGAGGGATCTCGGGCCGCTTGTCGCAGGGCCACGTGGCGCGTCCCCGGGTGGTGGATAGGGGAATTAAACGCGAACCAAATGCGACCGTGTACTGCCCAGAGACGCAGGTGGGATGCAGGGGATGGACTCCTTGCTCCTGCTGTGTCGGGTCGACGCGTTCCTTGTGCGTGGGAGCGGCATGTTCGTGCACAGTGTGCGTGGATGTGTCCGTGACTGTGCGGATTGTAACTGTGTCGGCCCGGCCAAAAGCTTGCACTCGGTAGACTGGGAGTACATCGTTAGGCGATTCGAGGCCGCCTTAAGTCTCGCCCCGTCCCTTCGGGCAGTCTGGCTGGCTGCCCGGAGTACCCCGCCCGCACGACAGAGCCTGACTAGCTACCCGTGTTGTAATCCAGTCAAACACAGCAGCACTAAAGGGCCTCATTCCCCTGATTCCGAAAGAGCCCCCATTTCTGCAGCGATGGGAAGGACGAGTACGGAGAGGCTGCTAAAATCTCAGAGCCTAACCAGGCTGCGCAAACTGAGAAGGACTAGGATGACGATCTGTACTTACAACGCCCGCACGCTTACGTCGGAAGCATCCGTCGAGGACCTGATGATGCAAGCCAGGAAGATCAAGTACGACGTCATCGGGCTGACCGAGACGAGAGGACACCACCCCCTACACGCCGCCTACGACGCCTGAGAAGAACTGTTCCTCGGAACACGCGACAGCAGGGGAGTAGGCTGCGTTGGTGTCCTCGTCAACACGCACATGGCCATGATTCGTACGAGTCTCTGACAACCCGAATCAGACGTCTGCGACTGAAGCGACGTGGCTCCGTGCCAGCTTTGACTGTATTCGTCGCGTATGCCCCAACGTCCGACTACTACGACGAAGAGGTCGAAGCCTTCTACATGGAGCTGGAGAAGTTCTGTAAGGAAGATCACACCTTCTACAAGGTGATCGTCGGCGACTTCAACGCCAAGATCGGACCGCGAAGGTCGCCGGAAGAACTTCACATCGGAACCCACGGTTTGGAGTGGAACGAGCAAGGTGAAAGGCTGTCTGAGTTTATCATGTCGACCAAGACCATCCATGGAAACTCACAGTTCCAGAAGGCTCCCTCCCTAGGATTGACCTGGGAATCTCCCGGTGGTCAGTTCCACAACGAGATCGACCATATCATCTTCAATCGCAAGTATTGCCTGACCGACGTTTTCGTTGTCCCCAAGTTCTACACGGGATCGGACCACCGCCTCCTTCGCGCAAGGTTCCGCTTTTCGCGTCAAGGAGAGAAGGCCGTGAACTTCAAAAGGAGGAGTCCCAGAACAACCATCAACTGGGACCTTTACACCTCTCTTGCCGGCCTTTGGAAAGATACCGTTATGGACAACATCGACGAGGAATACGACCACTTCGTGCACCATCTCCGCGATAGTGCTAAGGGAGCCGAGAGCTTGAAGACCACCAACAGACGCCTGTCTCCGGAAACTCTCGAGCTGATACACCAGCGTGGAGCAGCAGGAGCGTCAGGAAACTACCAACTGACGTCCGAGCTTGCGAAGCTATGCAGAGCGGCGATAAAGGGAGATCTTAAGGAGAGAAGGGCGGAAGTGTTGGCTGAAGCTGCAGAGGCAGGTTTGAGCATCCGCAATGCCCGCCGGAACTTCGCCAACTTCAAGACCAAGATGACCGCTCTTCGTCGTCCTGACGGAACCGTCACCTCTTTCAGAAGGACCGCGGAGAAGGTCATCCACGACTTCTACTCCGATCTCTTCGATAGCCACATCCATCTGCCTCCACGCCATCTTCCGCAGGATGGATACGTCGTCCCCTCTGTTCTCCCTCCCGAGATCCGACACGCCATCTTGTCGGTGATGAAACGTACAGCACCCGCTCCCGACAGGATCGGACCCGAACACCTGAAGAACCTCCCGCCAGCACTCATCAACACCCTGGCGCGGCTCTTCTCGCGCTACCTGTCGGATTGCAAGGTTCCATCTCAGGGGAAGACCAGCAAGACCGTCTTGCTGCACAAGAAGGGAGACGTGCACGACATTGGCAACTATCGCCCGATCTGCCTGCTGTCCGTAGTCTACAAGCTGTTCACTCGAGTGATCCTGAATAGGAATAGCAGAACGCTGGACGAAGGACAGCCATGCGAGCAAGCAGGATTTCAGAGAGGATTCAGCACGATCGACCGCATTAATAGATGAGAGCGAGCTGTCGCATTCGCGACTATTACTGCTCAGCTCCATACCAAGCTACAACGGCAGTCAAACTTAGAATTATTTCGGAAGAATAAAATATCTGCTTTCTGTTGACTGCCAGCCAGCGACTGGAAATTATTGCAGCACGCCTACACCTTCAAAGGGTTGTAACTTCTCACAGAAGTTGAAAACCTGATCCGTCACTAAAAGGGAATGATTCGCACCGACCTTTATCACTGTATCCTCCCGAACAATTTGACAGTTCACGCTATATAATGGGATAATCTCAGGAGAGTTCTTTATTTGAAAAGCTACAAATCGAAACGGGCATGCATGCGTTTTGTATTTCAAAACGCGCCATGGAAAGTTAGCTACGAGCGCCGCTTTCGCCCTTTATTCTCCTTTTTGATGGTTTTTGATTGAGTTTATAACTAAACATAAGTTGCGGTATTTATTTGATGTTTTGCAAGAACCTCTGACTAACGTAGGATACCTAGGTTAATGTCTTCTTGAGATTAACCTGGAGTGGTAAGTGAAACATAGTCCATCTACCGACTTCGCCAGATGTTCACAACTGAGGGAATACTTCATGTGAACTTACTAGATTATAATGCCTCGTATTGTTGTTCACGACCACATTTATGGTTTTAGAGAATTCGCTATCTAATCCTTTAAACACCATGTCGAGATCTTGAGAGTTGGTCAATTGTTGTTCGTTATCCGGCCTAAATTCAATGGATAACGAACAACAAAACGGATAGGCCAAACCCCCGGAAACCGGATAACGGATAACGGTTAATCCGCTCATCGCTGGTAGGAGTGTGACTCCATCCACCTCGACTGACCAAGCCTGCGTCCCTTGTGACTTAGAACACTACAGAGCGTCGGCACCAAGTGTACTTGTCGCTCGAGCTCTGTTTGGACTTTGCTAGCTAGCACTACGACATTTCCAGTTTGCACCTAGAAGTCGTTGATGGTTTACTCGCAGTACATAATGTTTCCAATACAATTCGTTCAAAGCTTTTCATTGGACCGATGTTAAAATCGCCTTGTATTCTTAAATATGGCAATAAATTTAAAAAAGCTTTCTTGCCTCCAAGCTACAGGCTACAAAAGAGTCATAAAAGTATTGTGGAGCTGAGCGCGATTCAAAAACAATCTTCTATTAGGTTGTCGTTCTGCAAAATGCCGAAATTTTTTCGAAACGTTATTGTTTTCTTGTATACAATTTCAATGCACAAAGTAATCACCGTTGACATGACAACCTTCTCCCATTTAGTTGATGAATCACGAAGTCCCCCTTTCCAGAATGAAGACAGTTCTGACCCAAAGAATTGTGTCACTTCTGATTTCAGTTGAGCCTGATCATCAAATTGTGTCTATCCCTCAGATGTTGCTTAATGGATCGGAAGAAGAAGCAGTTTGATGGCACAAGGTTTGGCGAATAGGTGTGTGGGCTACGAGCTCCCATCCGAATTCCTGCAATTTTTGGCGAGACATCTTTGCAATATGTGACCGAGCGCTGATGTGAGGAAAGTAAGCATCTTCCGTCCTGTGGCCGGATTCATCAACAATTAAGCCCGTGGGTGTGCGGGGTATAAGGGGTTGAGATAAGATAAGGTTCAGGTAGAGATAAGGTAAGAGTCAGCGACGCAGGCTTCATCGATAGTATTTCTACACCCTATACCCGCGGGTTACAATACCCACCATAAGGATTGGAAAAAGGGCGCGGTAGGCGCGTTTTCCGCGTTCTTTCTGTTCTTTTGCTGTAGCCCTCTTGATCTTCATCCTTTTCGAAAAAAACACACACCTTTGCGATCTCCTTGACGAGATCTACCCAGTGCCGCAAAATTTTTTTTCGCTACTCCACTTTTTACCGCTGTTTTTTCGAAGGCGCCTGGGGATAGTCATTAGCGAGCGACGGCTAATTGCTCCCAAAGGACACTTAAGCGCGCGGATCTGATGCCAGCGCGTTCACTGTAGCTCCTCACTAGGGAAAATTCTGTAGACTGAGAAGCTTACAACACCATAGATATATTATTCTACTCTATATTACTTATTAATTATTTTTTATTTTTTCGATTATTCTACTAAGCGCTAACAATTTTTTTCTTTATCTACCGAGTAGTGCCGATAACTGACTTTATCTGGCCACATCAAGGAAGAGAATGCACAATAGATGAAAATTCCTAACTGGGACGCGCCATGCGTATTACTTCTGCGGGATTTCGTTGAAAAGATTTGAATTTATTCTTGGTCCACACTATGGATAGCGGTTATGGATAACTTAGTGTTTTTTCCTTGCTAGACTAGGCTAGCATACCAATTAGCCGACTCCGGAAGATTGAAGGTTTGGATGGTCTGGACGGTGCCCAGTCCCAGAACATCGACTCTCCAGCATGCAACAGCCGGCGTATCCTCCAATTGCGCTACCACTCGCACAGGGAATAGCTAATTTTGTATTACTGAAGATTTATTTGAAACTCTATCGAAAAAGGTATCATATCTGGATAAATGTCCAGATTTCGCATTCCCCAACCAGTTCTACGTTCTTGACCAACAATGAACTTTTACTGTGTAACAGGTGCTGTAACTTTTTTTTAAAGAAAGATACAAAGTTATAATTTGCTCTGAACTCTAAAGCACGTAGGTGAATTGCAGATGGTCCACTTTTAACTTGAAAAAAAAGAAAATTTCAGCTAGTCTCAAATCCACTGCGCGCCAGCTTCAGCAGCGTTTTTTCACAACGTTTTGCGTACTGCAACTTTCAAAGGACAGAAGCGAGTGTGCTGAAATCTTTTCTGTGCAAACTAGGTCTGCGTGGCTCTGATACAGTCAAGGTAGGAGGAGCTGAGTTCACTCTTATATAGTTTTTCAGGTGTCTAAACTCAAGAAAAATATACAATTTCCTGATCCCATTTTGTTTTCAAAATTTAGGACTCTACGTCAGTCAGTTTCTCAAATGTTTAAAAGGACACATCCCACCATTGGAAGCGCTTCCCAACAACCTATTTTTATAAAATTTGAAGAGATTCGACATTTTGCGCCTTTTCTGCAGAGGTCGAGTTCTGGGCAGCGTTCGGCTCGACCTGGGCTCTGCATGCATCGCCCGCGCCCGATCAAGGCCTCCTCGCACCTAGGTGCGAGACCCAGCGATACGATGCCAGTTACAGGGGACTGCACAGTGCCGTTCGGCGAACGGTACTATTGATTGCATTGGTCTTCACTTTCTTATATTTTATAATAATTTAAATATTGTTTTGATCTGAATTGATTTTCACGCTCTGTGTATTGAAATAAGAATTCGGATTTCCTGCTCAGGCCAACCAAGCCTTCCATCCCTCTGGTGTCGGTGAATTGGTACCAGACTTGCTTGGGAAGGATAAAGCGCTAATTTGTTCATCGGCTGACATCATGAACGGTAACGAGACTTTCAGAGTGGGGTAAAATCGCTAGCTCATCTGTTGTCAGTATTCTATTATGCCGCTGCAGATTTTAGACGGACGTTCTTATTCAGCAAGGCCCGATGTTTCGACCCCTAAGCATAAGCCGGGATAAACCTACCCGTTATCCAGACCAAAGATGTGCACTGATAAGGGCTCCAGAATCATGGCACCCTAAAGAGCACATTCCGATGCAATCTGAAGAACCTCAGCTGGTCTGCAAATTCCTCACGAGAACCTTTGCTAGTGCTACAGAACAGCACTTATTCATCGCCACAGAAGCCAGCAAACCGTTTGCATCGTTTTGCGCCTATAGCCGGCTAGGTTCAGTAGCTCTCCACATTTCAGCACCGAAATATCTATCAGAAAGGTGCTGGTAAGGGTAGGACAAGGCCATTGTATACTATAACAAACTTTCTAACATGCAGGTGCAATGCTCTACCACGATGCCCACCATAGCTGTTTTCCAAAGGATGAATCGCTGCGTTGCTTTCTTTTATGACTAATAATGTGTGCTTGTCTCATTGTAGCGCAATGCAACAGCGACGGTCGTTTGATGTTCCAGGAGGAAAGAAATTGCGGCTCGAAGCCGCTGACGGCATGGGCCTAAACGGAATTGGAGTTAGAGCTTATCGTGTGCTGACAACGAATTCAGAGGAGATGAACGTGTCCAATTGAGTTGAGCACAGAGCGCTCAGAGCGCGTGGGCGGAGCCGATCAACGGGGCGATTTAGAACTACCACTACTTACGGACAAGGTTTTGCCACGGAATAGGACAACTCCGAAGGGGTCAAGCTGCACAATCTGCTGTTTGCATCGAGCGTCTCGTATTTCGGTGCGAATGGTTCGCTCTTCCCTTGACAGGTCGTACTATCGTTGTTGTCGATGATCCTCCTATTCTACCTATTGTCGCCGGGGCGGTACAAGCTGCGAAGACGAGCTCACGTAGTCATATGCTTCTTCCTATCTATCCTTCGGAACCGGTGATCTATCCATTTCTCCTCACTCCTCCCTGCAGTGATTAGTTTCCCAGACTATTATCTCGCTTATGGCCATCAGCGATAAGCCTTGGCCTGCAATCTATTCTCGTCACCACCTCATAAAGCCACTGAGCCACCAAATCTCTCGCAAGGTTCGACGTCTTAGTCACACACTGACCAGGGAATGCCGTCAGCTTCCCATGGAACTTCGGATTGAGACCTATATCACGTGAAAGAGCTCGAGACGGTGATCACAGATATGTAGACCAAATTTGCTAAATGGATTTCATAAGCGAGTTATGGCCGCCGGAAGCCGCGAAGTCTTCCATGTGTTAGGCGCACTCAATCAGCGTTGGGCGCAGTATTGCGCGGAAATCAGCGGTTTGGCTATCAGCGCCGCCAGCAGCGGCGGCGGCGCTGATAGCCGAACCGCTGATTTCCGCGCAATACTGCGCCCAACGCTGATTGAGCGCGCCTAACACTTGGGAGACTTCGCGGCTTCCGCCGGCCATAACTCGCTTAGGAGATCCATTTAGCAAATTTGGTCTACATATCTGTGATCAGCGTCTCGAGCTCTTTCACGTGATATAGGTCTCAATCCGAAGTTCCATGGGAAGCTGAAGGCATTCCCTGGTGAGACTCCGGTGCACAGGTTTTGAAGAAAATGAGACTAGCAGTATTTTTAAACACTTATGGCAGCATATTTTGACCGCATCATAATGACAAATCCAACTAAGAATTTTGAACTCTGATTTCTGCAATCCCCGTGGTGGTCCCTATACCTTCAACCTGGGTAAAAGTCGAGAATAAACATGGAGGCATCCGTACCAAGAATTGCGAACTATTTATTAGCCGATAGTCTACTCCGAAGCAGATCACGACGGCGTCTCATCGGATCCACATCTGAATCGCCTAGAACGCTAACCGGTTAAAAAACAGCTCCCGAAAAATCCTAGGAGCTCGCTGCAGTGCAGCACGGTCTCCGTTAAGTACTGAAGGCGCGGCACAAATGGGCTAGGGGTATACTACATCATAATGTAGTATTGGGGTCACCCTGTAGCAAGTGGATATTCGCTTTGGCAAGAACGCACATGCATGCGTAGTTACATCAGAAATGGTCAAATCGTTGTGTAGGGCTCCCTGAAAGTGACCCCTCCGAGCGTATTCGCGCCGAATGAAACAAAAAAATACAACTAAAAGACCATCAGGTACATGTTAATGTTAGAAAAGTAGCCTTCCAAATCCTTTTGTTGCTACCGCTTTTCACAAATCGTTCAAAGCACGTCGAGCGAGCGAAAACATTCTCTTCGGGTGACGAGCAAAACTATTTTGAAATAAACAGCACCAAGTGAGGATGTGCAGATCTCACGGAGGGGGAGGGGTGGACCAGTACGTTATGATTAGTGGATTTGTCCACGTGCTTGGCGGCTTGGCAAAGAACTTTCTAGCTCCTAAACGTACTTAACTCAAGTGTGCTATAGAAGGTAAGAAAAATAGCGTGAAAATAGAAATAAGGAATTCACGCGCTGTGCTTAACATCACGAGCGCCCATATGTCAAACTAAAAGAGAGTGGCATTGTGATTTTGTTGATCTAAATGGTTTTTTAGAAGCAGTCCTAATTGGGAGTGTGAGGCCTGCAATACTAACAAAGACTAATCGTAAGAGGAAAATTTCCGTTATGTCGTCAAATCGTTAACCGTTAGGCCCCTGTTATACTCCCGCGGGAGCTTCCGCGGATGGGCGGAAATCGCGTCGGGACCCCGCGCCGGGCCACTCATCGCGGCCCGCCACGCCCGCCGTCCGCGGATCGCCGCCGACAGACGACGAAAGGGGTGTTATACTTCCCGCCCGCGGAAGGGCAGCCGTCCGCGGAGTTCGGCGCGGGAAACGCGCTCCGATGCCACGCTAGTCGCCCCGAAGGACGACGACCGTCCGCAGTGCACTGTACGTCCGCGGACGTCCCGCGGAAGCTCCCGCGGGAGTATAACAGGGGCCTTAAATGTGCACGGCTGATTCCCACCGTGCTTATTCAGGCCCCACTGTGTTGGTTAGAGCAGCGCGTCGCTGTGGAGACCAGTGTAGCACTGCTGCGAGCTCACAGGGTTTTTCGGGAGTTGTTTTCTAAATATAATATCGAAAAAATATATAATATTTTCGAAATATATAATATACGAAAGTGAAGACCGAGGCGAATCAATAGTACCGCTCGCCGAACGGCACTGTGCAGTCCCCTATAACTGGCATCGTACCGCTGGGTCTCGCACCTAGGTGCGAGGAGGCCTTGATCAGGCGCGGGCGATGCACGCAGAGCCCAGGTCAAGCCGAACGCTGCCCAGAACTCGACCTCGGCAGAAAATGCGCAACATGTCGAATCTCTTCAAATTTTATAAAACTATGTTGTTGGGAAGCTCTTCCAATGGTGAGATGTGTTGTCCTAAACATTTGAGGAACTGACTAAAGTGGAGTCCTAAACTTTGAAAACAAAATGGGATCAGGAAATTGTTTATTTTTCTCGAGTTTAGACATCTGAAAACTATATAAGAGTGAACTCAGCTCCTCCTACCTTGCCTGTATCAGAGCCACGAAGACCTAGTTTGCACAGAAAAGATTTCAGCACACTCGCTTCTGTCCTTTGAAAGTTGCAGTACGCAAAAAGTTGTGAAAAAACGTTGCTGGAGGTGGTGCGCAGTGAATTTGTGACTAGCAAAATTTTCGTTTTTTTCAAGTTAAAAGTGGACCATCTGCAATTCACTTACGTGCTTTAGAGTTCAGAGCATATTTTAACTTTGTGTCTTCCTTTTCAAAAAGTTACAGCAACTGTTACACAATAAAAGCTCATTTTTGGTCAAGAACGTAGAACTCGTTGGAAATGCGAAATCTGGACATTTATCCAGATATGATACCTTTTTCTATACCTTATGATACCTTTAGCTGCAATGAATTTTTCAGTAATACAAAATTAGTTATTCCCTGTGCGAGTGGTAGCGCAATAGGAGGCACGCCGACTGTCGCATACTGGAGAGTCGAGGTTCCCGAACTGGGCGCCGTCTAGACCTATATCTATGGTGTTGTAAGCTTCTCGGTCTACAGGATTTTCCCAAGGAGGAACTACAGTGAATGCGCTGGCATTAGATCCGCGCGCTTAAGTGTCCTTTGGGCGCAATTAGTGGAGACGTCGCTCGCTAATGAGTATCCCCAGGCGCTTTCGAAAAATAGCGGTAAAAAATGGAGTAGCGAAAAACATTTTTGCGGCACTGGGTAGATCTCGTCAAGGAGATCGCAAAGGTGTGTTTTTTTCAAAAAGGATGAAGATCAAGAGGGCTACAGCAAAAGAACAGAAAGAACGCGGAAACGCGCTTACCGCGCCCTTTTTTCAATCCTTATGGTGGGTATTGTAGTCGTCGATGAATCCGGTCCCTGGGGTAGGATTCGTCAACGACTTACATAACTTTAACAGAGAACTCAGAGAGGAAAACAGATGACGCGGCTTATCGCTCACCATATAGCTCGATAAGGCGCGCTTCAGGGATTCTGGCCGTAATTTGCTCTGTTAAATTGCTGTAAGCCGTTGAGGACCCCTGGTCGATTCCGCTGCATGGCCTCACGCCACGCTTGCAGTTGAACAGCGTGGCAGTGGCTGATACACCTGAGCGAGTGAAACAAATCGAAGAGTGCTTCTTGTGTGCTTTGACGAAGGAATTTGACGTCATTCATCTAGAACGTCATACCTTCTTTGTTTTTTCGGCTAGCATCACATCGCATTGCTTTAGTTCCTTCCTGTTTTTTGAAATTTATTTTGCACGTTTGGTAGGGTAGCATCTTATATGCCCTTCACGAGCTATTATTAGTGTAGTGCCGAAGTGTTTATGTTGTTCGCATGATTGTGCGCTTCCACCTCAACGTGGAATGGACCATTGACCATTCTAACCATTCGACGTGATCATAATTCACTGCTTAAATGGAAACATTTGTGCATTTACTGAGAAAGCAGTGGTTCGCATCAAGAATGTCTTTCACCTTGAAGGGTTTTTCGCATTCTACAACACACATGAACTGTAGTACGAGTTATGTGGTTTCCATCCACCGTCCACGCAATGCCAATAGTGCCACGTATACTTGAAGACATCTGTAATGAGTGAATTTTGCAGAGCATTTTGTTTGCAAATATGTCAACACTCACTCCATGCGCAGTACGCATATAAACCAGTTCCATGATAGCGGTAATCAACGTTTACGTCCGTTTTCGGATCAGGCTCGACTTTGTAGTAGTTCCGGTATTCATTAGAGAAATGACTGAGCGGACATCTATCTAAAACGAGCTTAAAACTATTTCTTAAAATTTTCGTTAATACAGTGTTTGGGGATGTATAGGTTATCTTGTAGGTGAGAGATACTTGAATTATGTACAGTTGCGAAAATGAGTGACAATTACAAAAACACGCGGCAGGCGCTGCCGCGAGCATGGAGCCTCCGTATGTATTTTAGTTAGGCCTTTGTCATACCATCGCTCACCCCCGAGCGACGCCTAATGATATACTCCCATATCGATCGGGCGGCGCGATGGAATCGATATGGGCGCATATCATTAGGCGTCGCTCGGGGTGAGCGATGGTATGACAAAGGCCTTAGCGTTGCCACGTTCACAACCGTAACTGCGTCAACCTCTCATGCTGCTTCTGATCAGCTATTTGGTAGCTTCCAGCCTGCCGAGGAGATTGTTCTTATAAGGAGAATTAGGACAATGAAGATGCAGACCACTGATCTGTTCTTCCCGCAGCTCGCAGAGCGGTTCGTGAGCGGTTTGCCAGGAGCTCGTGGAACGCTTTAATCGGACGAGATTACGCGACACTCCTCCAGATCGAGCGTTAGGTCAGCACTTGGCTGTTTCCTCTTCAGACTTCAGGTGGAATAGGAAGGTTTCTGCGTGGTGTGCTAAATCTTCCAAGTAACACATAATCCTTTGCTATGAACTAACTCAAATATGATGTAGATTAGAGGCAGATTTCCACTTCCGCGCTTCGTATTCCGGTTTCCGCCCATTTTTGAGCCCTTCCGCTCCATGTATGGTCTTCCGCTTGTTTACCAAAAAAGACCCAAATACACCAGGTCATGACGCGTCTGTTCCGGACAATAGGACAGCCAAATCTTACCATATATGTATAATTCGCTTAATCCGTGGGTCACGTTGTCAGTCACGAGGAGGGGATCAAAGCCAAGCTTTCGACAGGGCGACGTATGTCAGCCGCGTTTTCTTTGAGCTTAACCATTAGCGATTGCTGGTGAACCTTTGCGGCGGATAAGCCAAAGTTTACGATATGTTCAGCGGGCAACGTACGAATGAAGATCAAGTGCGGAACGTTGGGATTCAGAAGACCCGATGAAGACGTTGACCAATAAAACCAGTTTTTTACGATAATCTTACCATATATAATTCGCTTAATCTGTGAGTCACGTTGTCAGTCACGGGAGGGGATCAAAGGCGAAGCGCCGCAAATTTTAAGGGGCCGAGGGTGGTCTAGGGGTCTATAGGTGATCTCGTTTTGGCATAGGCCCGTTTATACTTCGTCGCGGCGCGACGCGATGGCCACGCAATCAGGCCAAATTGATCGATCGCGTCGCACAATCAGTATGGCCACTATACGTGGCGTCGCGTCGTGCCGCGACGAAGTATAAACGGGGCCATAAGCCTTAGTTTACACTTGCGCCGTCACGTGGCGCGGCACCACGACTGCCATAGATATCGATTTTTCGCGCCTCAGGCCTGTGTTATACTTCCGCGGGAGCATCCGCGGAACGTCCGCGGACCAATGGTGCACGGCGGAGGCGGGCGTGGCGAGGCGCGGCGATTGGCCAGGTGAGGAGTCTCGGCGCGATTCCCGCCCTTCCGCGGATGCTCCCGCGGGAGTATAACTCAGGTCTCACGGTCGATGTCTATCCCGACCATCGTGCCGTGCCGCGCAGCGGCGCAAGTGTGAACTAGGGCTAAAAGTGCGTTATTTGACAGGTGGTTCTGATCGCGCGAAAATAAACGTATGAAAGCCATAGAGGTATGTTTTAGGACAGATTCTAGCTCAAGGGTCATCTCCTGGTCATCGGCCCGCCAGGCCTCCGTCCAGCCCGCTGCTCCTCCACTGATCGGCCGCCACCGAAGCTTCCCCCTTTGGCTTCACGCCATTGAGTTTTGTTTTGTCTCTTAATAAACTTTCTTAAATCTCGGAGTTTTTATGCATCGCGACCGGGGCAAACGGTAAAAATACTACAGTCAAGGACACGTCTCGGCTCATAGTAAAGCATTACGCTTCTGCCAAAGCCATCCGTAGTTGTAAAAACTCTACGTATTGTATGCATAATATCACTATTTATTTTAGCATACTTTCCTGATTCAAGTGGGTTGTTTAATGAGCTGCAAGCTGCTATGTGTCTCATTATGGTTGCATACTCACCATAATAAAGAGGAGAAATTGCCAAAAGCGAAACAGAATAAAAATAAATACTGATCTATTAAAACGGATTGAGACCCACATGGACAGCGTCCTAATTTCGGTGTCCACTCTCCATCGATGCAGTAAGCTTTGCAGCTCCTTGAAACAGAACACAATCACATTTTTGACTGCAATTCTATTTGTAAAAATAGAAATTATGACTTATTACCCGTCGACGACCTTCAAGCGTTTCGCACAATGTCCCTCAACTTTTGTGCCATTTGGGTACTTTCCGTCTTCATCAGGGCTATGGGAGTACTTGAGTTGGAGCTCGTAATTGCGGGATTGCAATGCACTGCCGCAAGCTTAATTAAAAATCGTAATATAGCGCTACTCTTTGCTTCCACTCGATTTTCTGAAACAGTTTGGTCGAAAATTAGAGCTAAACAGCACCAGCATTTTACCAGAGGCTTTAAAACGTCCATAACGTTTTTAAAGCCTCATAACGGGTACGTCAAGTAAACTTAGCGTTTGTTTTCAGTGAATATAAACACTTACACTGGGCTGCTGCAAGGATAGTATACTGGACATCTGAAACAGCATAATATTGCGGCGCGTTCTGCATGAACCAACATGATACGTACTCGAGATCTAATTGGAACCGCTTCTATTAGGGGGGGGGGGGCAAAAGTAATGAGACACCCCATGCCGTGTCCATATTTTCGTGGCTGGAATCTGGTTTCGTGCTTGTCGTATTTGTATGTTTGTATGCTACTTACTGAAGCCCATCTGAGAAGTTACCACTTCCGCCCTTTCCAGAAGCATGGCAAAAACCCCATGCTGTCTCATGCCGAAACCCCAGTCTGACGAGTCGACCTGTGTCGCGCAAATCTCGCCCAAATTCCCAACCCGAGCAGCTCTGGGCTCATATTCACGCAAGATGAGAAGTACGTCCTTCTACCTTAATCCTGCCAAGCAGCGAGTCTGGATGAGGCTTGGTGACCTGTTACCGACCTTCGTTCGGCGAGATGTTCACGGCGAGAGGCACCTTTGGACGCTTTTTGGTTCTGCGCCCATGGACAGGTTTACCCGGTAAGCTGTTTTCCCAAGAGCACTACGATGAACCTCCAAGGCCATGGGTGAAACTGAAATATAAGAGATTGGGGCCGGCGTACTCGCTCTTAATTCAGTTACGGGCTTCAAGAAGGTTCTCCTCTTCGACAGACGCAGCACCCCATCGGGAACAAGTAACCACGGATAAGCCGTTGACCAGGCCTGGGCTAGGCTTCACGTTCCTCAGCCCACCCCGTATTCGCCTGATACTCATGACCTCTACATGCGACTACCACTACTACTTGAGCCTACAGGACTTCCTAGTCGGAAGGGACACAAGAACCCAAGCAGTCCTTGACAACCATATCGAGCAGTTGATCAACACCAGGCCCAAGCAGTTCTGCAGGGATGGGATCAGAAGTTGGCTGAGCGATGGCAGCAAGATCCTTGCCTTTAATGGCAAATATATTCCTCAGCATCGTTGAGTTGTAATTGAGTTAGTAAAGAGATAAAGATTTTTTTTTATTTTGTCTCATTACTTTTGCCCCCCCCCCCCCCTAATAATACGGAGCGGATTCTTACATCAAGTGAACTTTGAACTAGAATTTTTTGAACGAGGACTGGCAATCACAGTTATTAGGCTACACCAAAATGAAGGATGGTAAATGGCGCCGGTCATCGGCTTTTATGGCTGATGGATCCGCGTGACAATTGATAGAAAATTCTCCGAGCTACTCTCATAACATATGTTTTAACAAATGGTAGTTCAGCTTCGTTTGCGAAGAGTCGCTCGCTGAATTACATAGGTAATTATATAAATACACCTGCAGACTTGTATAGCTCTCGGAGGCTGGTGTTCTTAATATCATGAGCTTTAAAGTTGAAGCTCCTGCACCAGGAGTCTTTGAAGGAATATAGCCGCTGACAGTGGACCAGTAGCAATAAGAAGCCCAAGAACAGCCCTGAACAGGAATCCTGAATTACAGTACCGGACATGCCGCTGCAGTCCAACAAGCACAAGCGGCGCAAAAGATGAGAAAGCGGCGCAAAGGGCGCCGGAGAGCGCCGTTTTGCGCCGCTTCTCACCTTTTGCGCCGCTTGTGCTTGTTGGACGCAGCGGCATGTCCGGTATTGTACAAAGGCTACGAAGCGCGTCTTGCTTGTCGAATTCGGATAAAAAATCGAAGGTCGGACGGATAGTTTCAGCAGTGTATGCTTGACAGCCATGACATGACGTCGTTCCTTGTTCGTGTCAGCTTCATTATTTGCAACATTTAATTAGTTGATAACACGCTCAAATTATTTCTTTTCCACACTAGCGAATCTTGCGGCGCATTTGCTTTACGTTAGGTGTATTGGCTATTGTTAAGGCTACCCGTATTAGAGGGGCAGAAATCCTGTGACCAGCCTGACTCGAGCACGTTTATCTGCTCAGCATTGTTATAGATCGCTGACGTACAACGTGAGCGGACTTGACAGGAGTCTGTCCAGGCCAAATCCCAGCTCATCGTATTTTACAATTACGGTTATTGTAAGAGAAGCTTTCTTCAGCAACAAAGAGTTATGACGACTTAACACATTGGTAGAAATGAAAACGATTATTTAAAGCATTATAAACCATGCAATTCTATCAAGCACTGTTGAGCTCGAATGCATTTGATCTGAGCGCCGCTCATTGTCGAGCTGTTCAAGAAATGCGATGGGAGTTAGTGTTTTTTGGCATAACCCTTCAAAGAACCCAAATAAAGACGCTTTCTGGTAATTAGTTTTCGGCAGTCATTCCTCAGTAAGTGTTTTGATGAAGGCTTCACATTGGAACTGGATAGTTTTCAGTTCATGGTCAATAAACCGAAAAATAAAAAATGAAAACACCATTTTTAAGTGAGACTTAACACTTCTCAGGTCGAACAAACATACTTCTTTTAAAGTCAATCTTGTGTTTTAAAAATTTTGCTGAATATCATTGAAATCAAACTGAGCGTCTTCTGGGTTGAACCAGACACTCTTTAAGAAATTTAAAATTATCTTTATTCTGCTTGGAAATTTTTATTTGAGCACCCTAGCGTGAGTTACGTTGGCCCAGAGTTATTCCACGTAGGACAGGATTTTTCGCAATTTGTAATGTGTTAGGCCCAGTTCACCTGTATCCCCTGTCGTCATGTTTATCATCGAGTTGCACGAGCGGTGCGTGAACAACGTCTCCATTCGTCCCTGTCGCGTGCCAGAGTGCTCCAATGGATCCTCCTCGCTCGAGGGACGCGAAGAGCGTCATAGCGGCCGTTCAGGGGTCTCACGAAGAATTCAGACAACCGCATTGGTGAACGTCCTGGTTTGTGTCACCTCGTCGTCCTCTCGATTCCACGTCTCTGATCGCGTATTCATCCTGTTTTCGTGTAGCCCAGGTCTCTGAGGCATACGTTAGGGGCAGGAAGTACAGTGGAGTCGAATAGGTGGACACGGAGTCGGTCATTCTTCGTCCTCTTCACGACTTCTTCGACGCTCTGGAAAGCTACACAAGCCGTCCCTGCTCAGCTCTCTTGCTCAGCTCTGGCGCTAGGTCGTTGGCCATGTTCACTTCGCGACATGGATACATCGTCCGTTGAGCGAGATAATGGGGCATCAGAAACTTGTTCATTCTTCATGAACATCGTCTTCGTAAGATTCAGCTTCAGTCCAACTTTCCCACACACGGTTGCGGTAAACATCGGTCGTGTTTTGTTTCCTAGAAAAGAAGCTGTGAACAAACTCCAACACTACTTGTTCGCGTACACCTGACCTAATCTATTAGATACACTTCGCTTATAAATTTTCCTCTTTTGCAGGATGTGCTAAACTTCGTGAAGCTGCGGCACACTAAACAGCCAAATCGCTGTCATAACTTTCATCGCCCTGCACAAAATATTTTCTGTTTTCTGTTTTTGTAGCTTTTTTGCTCAGAATAGCTCCACATAGGCCTAGATGTTTTTTTAATTGTGTTTTTTGCTAGACCCAATATTTTTAAAATTTTGCACTGTGTTATCACTTGAAAGAAATTTTGTGATTTGTTTTCATCTGAATTTATGAAATTTTCTCTACTCTGATTTAATTTAAAACAATTTAAGTTTTGATTTTAATGCGGTTTTAAATTTTACCTCAAAGTTCAGAAAGACCACAGATTTTTGTTATTAGGTTGACCGTAAAGCTCTGGCTGTTTTGTGCAACCGCTTTTCGTTCGTTTACTACTGAATCAATATTCAACTTACCTAGCTTTTTTTATATAACGTGTGATACGGAACTCTTCTCATTTACTTTTTGAAAATTCTTTCAGATGTACGAGCAAACACAGAAGTTATATTGATAAGGGGATAATTTTCGGGTGATGAGTAAGGAGGCTTCTTAGGTGTAGGAATGGCTGGCCTTTCTCCATCTCGCGGGTTCCTCCGACCTCATGAAGCTGGGATTGAAATAGAACTCAAGGTGCAGCGATTAAAATCAATCACCGCCTTGATAAGCTGTAAGGGGACGTTAGGCGTTAGTGAAGTAGAATTCGGCCAGCTAATGGTAATACTCCAATTTTCTTCTGCGAAGAACCAAGTAGAGTTAGTGATGACAGGTAGTCACCGTCAGAACTATAGCCTTTCTCAAAAATATTAGCCAATAGCTCGGCTATTTGACTATCAGTCCTGGAGAAGACATCGGTATCTGAAAGTAGAGAGCCAATTTTGCGCTTGCTTTTCAGCTAGACATTGAGGTAACTATGAAAGTCACTCTTATTCCTTAACTCAATCGGCTCCTTCTCAATATGACTATTGTAATTTGCCAGTTTCTTTTCTAATTGGACTCTGTAAAAATCAAACAACGCCAAGATCTGCCGTCAGAGAGACTCTCCTCGAAACCTCGTTAGTCATAGATGAGAAACTGTTTGACAGCTACTGCTGGCGACGTGCTCATTGCCCATTTTTGAGTTTTTCGCTTTCCTTCTTGGGAAGAAAAACGAACTGGGCGAACTTTAGACGAGACGCAGGTTTGACAAATTGCGTCGTAAAAACGGATGATGGCAAAAGAACCCTTGTGAGACTAGGCTTACGTACATTAAAGACTGTAGGTGCCTGTGATCTAGCCTGTAGGCGGCGTCAGTAGCAGGACAGTCAACTCCATGGAAATCTAAAATATAAATCTAATATATAACGTACCTTGCGTTCAACACAGTCGCAGACGTTAGCTTGCAAAAAAGAACGCTCAAAAGAACCAGGAGTATGTTGAGAGACCCGGTCCTGCAAGCCCGCCAACATAAATCGACCATGTCAGATTAACAGCTCAAAGGAGGTCAATTGTCATCTCTTACCTCACGAAGTTTCTCCAGGATCGCGATGGGTCGCTTCCTTTCTTCTAACAGCAAGGAAATGATGGCACGAATTTAGTGGGCAATTTTTGCCCCGCTGTCGGATGATTAGAGTTTGTAGTCTTAAGAAGCTTGGACTCAGCAATCCACATTGGGAGGCAGCAACCGGAAGCGAATGGAATACGAGGACGATAATTTAGGAGGTAAGCCAAGGAGGCAGAAGCAGCAGGAGGAAGGTTGGACAGAAATAGAGCAACCGCTGCAAAGCTGTCAAGAGTCGGACCGCTCACGACGAGCACATAGCCGACTTCTTTTCCTTTTTGTCTTTTCCTTTTTTTTCTGCCGAGTGCTAGGGCGAAACGGTAACGCTTCACATTGTTCACATCATTCAAGAGTGACGTCATCGATGACGCTATGTTGCTCTTGCACGACAACACACAGTTCAAGGGAAGATCGTTTTGTCTTGCGCAAATGCCTCTTATTTCAGCAATTAAACATTACTTCTTTTCTGCATTCTGAAATAGTCTTTGATTACTTATTCTTCCTTCAAAATTTTTTTGTTGAACATCACAATGTTCACTTCTTGGTACAGATAAATTAAACATTTTCAAAGATATGTCATACTAAACTTCCTTAGAAAAAATATTATGACCTTCATAGAAGGCTATTTTAAATTGGACTGGTTTTAACTTGAAAGATCCTCAGTTTGTTTCAAAACCGTCTAGATCTTCGGCCTAGCGGATTCGAAAGAATACAATTTGGCGGGAGCGTGGTGAATATTGCCTTTCCAGAGGGCATTGCTCGGACGGAAGGAGGGGATAGCAAAGGGAATATCTGTTTTTATGTATATACAACAAGTTCTGATTTGACTGTCCGTGTCTACTCTTCAAACACCTTTGTTGTGAGCATTTAGAAGATTTTCTCGCCTCTGTCTAGTACAACTTTGATCACAAGTATGATTACCCAAGTGATGCAGCTAGTGAACCAAGATTAGTACTGTTCATGTCTGAAATAGAGGGACCCGTCATGGAGCGCAGACCTCTACTGTGCTGTCGCTACATTGATGACTGTTTCATTGTATGTGTGACCCAAAACGAAATGGACATGTGTTTCGAATTTCTCAACCAGCAGGCAGAGCACAAGCTTACAAAGAAAAAACCCGCTGAAACTGGTTGCCGTTCTCAACGTCCTAGTCAGTTGCACGCGGGGCAGATTCCATACGAAAAGGTATCGTAAGCCCAGTAGTAAGAACATTTCAGGTCTGTTCACCCCTCTCAAACGAAGAAGGCCACGGTTAAGAACATGTTCCGAACGGCGGCCGCGGTGTCTCCAAACAGCGATCAAGTCGGTATCTTTGCAAATTGGCATCTCGAAACGCGTTTTCTAACGGATGCCCCGAACAGAGCCTGACTAAAGCTCACCGAAACACCGGCAATAGCAGCGAGACATCAGAGCGACAATAAAAATTTTAAGGTGCCTTTTGTCTCGGATGATCTCAGTACCGAAGTGCGAAACTGCTTTCGCAAAGCTGCTTTTGATAGCATGGTCCGCATGATCAAGGTTCCGCCAGCCCAATCTCAAGAAACGTTAGGACTCGATTCCAGCTGTAAGATTCGCCAGTGCATTATTTGCCCATTCGGTAAGGAGGGAAACTGCATGGTCTCAGGTGTGGTATACATGTATATAGGTGCACGGGTTGCAACGGCGAGCATATCGGCGAGACGGGTAGACCCTTGGGGAGCGCGTTAAAGAGCATTTGGGCATGTTTCGTAGGTGCAATATCTCCGGTCCTTTCGGTGAGAGTTGAGTGGCGGTGACGAAATTGGCAAACGAGTTGGAGATCTCACCTCTCACAAAACACTAGAAGCGCTGTGGATTCCCGCTAGGAACCCCGCAATCAATAGGCATTAGGAGCGGTGGCGGTGTGATACAGGAGCTGGCCCCATACTTTGACCATTCCGGTCTCCAAGCGGAGGACAGTCCTTCCAGAGGCTCGCTAGGAGGGTGAACCGAAGATGATCTAATCCTCTCTTGTGTCGCCTTAAAAGGGGTACTATTCGCCCAACTGCACTGGACTGTTTGTGTTATCTCCTCGTACTTCGTCTCCCTCTCCTTCCAACTCTGATTCACCGCTGTGGTCTGAAATGGTTCTTGGGCGGATGGTTTTTCAAACCCTATTCGACTCTTCCAGGCTCTGAAGAAGGCGGTTACGCCGAAACGTTAGCCGGAATAAAGGATCTATACTAATCTTGGTCGCCAACTGCATTACTTGGTATTCATACTGATCAATATCATGTCAGGATTCAATGACATGGAATATTCTGATTACATTGTTGTAAACCATTAGATACCTAAACCTCTTACCAATCATTGATAGCCACTTGTGATAAAGTCAAAGGAACTGTCGGCTGCACCTCCAAGTAATAATAACGACGAAATATTTCGCACAACATGCATTAAGGCTTGTTAACACTCTGCACGCAACAGGGCTTACAGCGAGGAGCCGTGACGAGAAAATGTGTTCTTTGGCGGCTTGAGTCCACACTGCCGAGAGCTGAATCCGTCCCTACCAACTAACATACAGAACATGCACTTTTGATTTGCGCGTTCATTACTAAAACATTGTAAATGGAGAAATGGTAGCGCGACTCAATTACATATGTTAGCCGTACATAAAGAAAACCCGTCCTGAAAAAGCACCTATGAGCATGTTGGAACCACAGCGAAAAAGCTTGAAAAGAAATGCAAAGAGATAGTTTTGATAGTTTTTTTAAGAGTTATCAACGTGCTACCGAGTTCGACATGCTGTTTGTGTTTGCAGTTAAACCGGTGTGAATGGAAGCTGACTGAACAGATCGCGAAATTGCAGTGCACAATTATTGCACAATCTACTGTTTCACAAGACCTCAAGCAGCGTAAATCTATGAACTGGTACACATCATGCACTGAGTCCAGATCACTCATTTTCGGATATGCGAATCGGATACTCAGATCCCAATTATCCAGAAATTCGAGACCCGCAAAATTGCAGTTATCCGACTCATTCAAAAATCTGTTGACCGTGAAATTGCCGGTTACCCGAATCATCTAAAAAACCCGGGGTTTGCAGAATTGCTGCGGAAAGATTAAAGAATGCCATTGGTGACTTGAAGTTGTGCAGAGACGTGCCCGGTTGTAGGAAAGCAATCCTACTGCTGATTAAGACGCAGCTAACTAGTAAGTTCCGTCATTGAAAAAAAAAACTTACTACGCTGCGAAAACGCCCAATATTACAAGGAGAACGCTAAAATCCACTCAAAACCACGTGCGCTGCACAAAAAGCCTATAGAATTTGAGTTTCGGAGTTTCGAAAAATGATCCTATGACTAGTGCTCTTAACGTGTCAAGTGAGCTTGATAACTTCCATGAATGTGAACGTCAGCGTTCAATTGTGTTAAATGATGTCTGTGAAATGTCCTTCCTAATGTTGCGGTTCGCGCCCTACATGACCTTAACTGCGTTGTGAAAATTTTGTCTTTTTCATGAGTTGAATCGTTTCTGTTGAATGTATACAGGCTTGGCAGGTTTTGCCAGGCAGGAATAGGCTTAAAAGTTGTTATCCGTCCACCTTCCCATCAACGCCTTGCTGTAAAAAGGGCTTCCTGTCTGCGCTTCTTCGAAGTCAAAGGTCTAGTTCCTTGCTCATCTCTGACTTTGGTTAAGAAAGAAGCAAGGAAAGAGCTTTGTGGTGCGAGAAACTTCTACTCAGAAGCAGGCAAAGAGCGTATGCGTACCCTGCCTTGCTCACGGTGAGCGTGACTATGGAAACCTCTCTCCAGAGCTCTGGTTTAAACTGAATAGGAATTTACGGTGTTCAGTCATGTGTTCTATTCGAATGTCTCATTGATTCCTAAAAACGCTAAAAAATCGTTTTAGTTTTAGCTACAGTACCGGACATGTCTTTTGGTCATTGGCCGAAAAGCCGCGCCGGCCAACATAGGCCGCTTTGGAGCGTTCCAAAGCGGCCTTTTTGAATAAGTTCTTTAGAAACGAAACACTTGTGAAAATAAACATATATTTGAACTCAGCAGCTCAAGCTCTATCTTTTGGTATATAAATCTCAATAGAGTTGAACAATGCATATAGGCCCGACAGAATCAATCGAGTAGGCGCGGCCGCGACAACCTGTAGAGCGAGCGTTTGGAGAATTTTATCGGAAATTTCCAGCAGTCCTAATAAGAAATTGTTTTAAGACTGTCTAACTTGCATTTGAGTGCGCCGTGAACAATGCAATACAGAATCGGACCTACCAATCGAGTGAGCGCGACATCCTGTAGAGCGAGCGTTTTGGGGAGTTTTATCACAAATTTGCAGCTGCCCTGCTCAGGAATTGCTCCAGACCTATCCAGCGAGCATTTTGGAGTGTGCCGTGCCAATGCATATATTATCGATACCTATACAATCGAGTGGGAGAGTGACCGCTTGCAAATTGCACGCGTGGCCGGTGGGTTTCGGAGCGCAATAACTCTGTCAGGTCCGAATCGTTTCGGTTGCAACTCGTGGGTCTTGTAGGGCAGTGAAACGTTATAGTAGCAGGCTAAAGTCGAACGGTGTAGCTTATGATTAGGTAAAGTTACAGGGGCGCGAATATGCAGGTGAGGCTTGCGTGACGCATTTTTTTCCGATTTCGGTGGACCACTGCGAGAAGACGCGGCGGGCTAACAGCCTCAAAATGCGTATGCGAGCAGTACAATAAATGTACTTTATGAGGACTTGCTCACAATTCCCCTAGTTTCCTGAAGTGTCTTAGCCCCATCTGCCAATTTAGAGTTGCGGAATATAGCGGTTGGAGTTTCTTGAGTCCTTGCACGCCCAGATTCGAGTTTTCGACACTCGCAATGGTACTGCTCTGTTCAGTGTGAAAAGCTCTATCGAATGGTTTAAATTTCGGACGATTTTGGAAGCATCGATTTTTCGACAATTTCGCATCGAGGACGAGACCGCTCCAGGCCGTCGCAGACGGACGATGACGTCAGC
>OX375867.1:76695980-76751397 GCA_947359475.1 Heligmosomoides polygyrus bakeri
ATTGCGAGTGCCGAAAACTCGAAACCAGAAGGAGTAAGGGCGGAAGAATCCTTACTGCTGCCGTCCGCCGCTCTAAAGCGGCAGCTGTAACTAAGGAAGGTTAGGCAGCTGGAGAGCGGTGAGCGCTTCCTCGTAAAGTAGCTTAAGTGGTCTGTTAGCCTATGCAGTTGTAGGCCGTCAGCTCATCGCCTCTTCCCGCAGTGATAGACTGAAATCGAAAAAATAGGTTGTACAAGCCTGACCTGCATTTTGCACCACCGTAACTTTGTCCGTTCTTAGGCTACATCGCTGTGCTTTGGCGTGCTGCTAGAGCTTCTTACTGACTACAAAATCCACAAGCTGCAGACTGAAGGGTTCACACTTGACAGAGTTATCGCGCTCCAAACACGCCCGCGCGTGCAATTTGCGAGCGGTGGCGCCCACTCGATTGATAGGTTCGATTTCATATGCATTGTTCACGGCGCACTCCAGATGCAAGCTGGACAGTCCTAGAGCAGCTCTTGAGTAGGGCGGCTAAGGATTTCTGATAAAACTCCCTAAACGCGCACTGTTCAAGCTGTCGCGCCCATTCGATTGATAGATAGGTTCGACTCTATATGCATTGTTCACGGCGCACTCCAGATGCAAGCTGGACAGTCCTAGAGCAGCTCCTGAGTAGGGCGGCTAAGGATTTCTGATAAAACTCCCTAAACGCGCACTCTACAAGCTGTCGTGCCCATTCGATTGATAGGTTCGATTCTATATGCATTGTTCACGGTGCACTCCAGATGCAAGCTGGACAGTCCTAGAGCAATGCTTGAATAGGAAGGATAGGAATTTTTGTTAAAACTCCCCATGCGCTCACTGTTCAAGCTGTCGCTCGCTCTACAGGTTGTCGCTCCCACTCGATTGATTCTGCCGGGCCTATATGCATTGTTCAAAGCGCGCGCCATGCCGGCAGTTAGTTCAAAACAGTAGGCCATGGTCGTCCGCATGCATGGATAGGCTCCTTCCATCAGTCTAACGTCCAGAAGTTGAGGACGCCGCGCACTAACGCGACTTGCCTCAGACGCGGCGCTGGCGAGCGGAAAACGGCGCTCTTCGGCGCCCTTTTGCGCCGCTTCTCACCTTTTGCGCCGCTTGTGCTTGTTGGACGCAGCGGCATGTCCGGTACTGTACAAAGGCTACGAAGCGCGTCTTGCTTGTCGAATTCGGATAAAAAATCGAAGGTCGGACGGATAGTTTCAGCAGTGTATGCTTGACAGCCATGACATGACGTCGTTCCTTGTTCGTGTCAGCTTCATTATTTGCAACATTTAATTAGTTGATAAACACGCTCAAATTATTTCTTTTCCACACTAGCGAATCTTGCGGCGCATTTGCTTTACGTTAGGTGTATTGGCTATTGTTAAGGCTACCCGTATTAGAGGGCAGAAATCCTGTGACCAGCCTGACTCGAGCACGTTTATCTGCTCAGCATTGTTATAGATCGCTGACGTACAACGTGAGCGGACTTGACAGGAGTCTGTCCAGGCCAAATCCCAGCTCATCGTATTTTACAATTACGGTTATTGTAAGAGAAGCTTTCTTCAGCAACAAAGAGTTATGACGACTTAACACATTGGTAGAAATGAAAACGATTATTTAAAGCATTATAAACCATGCAATTCTATCAAGCACTGTTGAGCTCGAATGCATTTGATCTGAGCGCCGCTCATTGTCGAGCTGTTCAAGAAATGCGATGGGAGTTAGTGTTTTTTGGCATAACCCTTCAAAGAACCCAAATAAAGACGCTTTCTGGTAATTAGTTTTCGGCAGTCAATCCTCAGTAAGTGTTTTGATGAAGGCATCACATTGGAACTGGATAGTTTTCAGTTCATGGTCAATAAACCGAAAAATAAAAAATGAAACACCATTTTTAAGTGAGACTTAACACTTCTCAGGTCGAACAACATACTTCTTTTAAAGTCAATCTTGTGTTTTAAAAATTTTGCTGAATATCATTGAAATCAAACTGAGCGTCTTCTGGGTTGAACCAGACACTCTTTAAGAAATTTAAAATTATCTTTATTCTGCTTGGAAATTTTTATTTGAGCACCCTAGCGTGAGTTACGTTGGCCCAGAGTTGTTCCACGTAGGACAGGATTTTTCGCAATTTGTAATGTGTTAGGCCCAGTTCACCTGTATCCCCTGTCGTCATGTTTATCATCGAGTTGCACGAGCGGGCGTGAACAACGTCTCCATTCGTCCCTGTCGCGTGCCAGAGTGCTCCAATGGATCCTCCTCGCTCGAGGGACGCGAAGAGCGTCATAGCGGCCGTTCAGGGGTCTCACGAAGAATTCAGACAACCGCATTGGTGAACGTCCTGGTTTGTGTCACCTCGTCGTCCTCTCGATTCCACGTCTCTGATCGCGTATTCATCCTGCTTTCGTGTAGCCCAGGTCTCTGAGGCATACGTTAGGGCAGGAAGTACAGTGGAGTCGAATAGGTGGACACGGAGTCGGACATTCTTCGTCCTCTTCACGACTTCTTCGACGCTCTGGAAAGCTACACAAGCCGTCCCTGCTCAGCTCTCTTGCTCAGCTCTGGCGCTAGGTCGTTGGCCATGTTCACTTCGCGACATGGATACATCGTCCGTTGAGCGAGATAATGGGGCATCAGAAACTTGTTCATTCTTCATGAACATCGTCTTCGTAAGATTCAGCTTCAGTCCAACTTTCCCACACACGGTTGCGGTAAACATCGGTCGTGTTTTGTTTCCTAGAAAAGAAGCTGTGAACAAACTCCAACACTACTTGTCGCGTACACTACTAATCTATTAGATACACTTCGCTATAAATTTTCCTCTTTTGCAGGATGTGCTAAACTTCGTGAAGCTGCGGCACACTAAACAGCCAAATCGCTGTCATAACTTTCATCGCCCTGCACAAAATATTTTCTGTTTTCTGTTTTTGTAGCTTTTTTGCTCAGAATAGCTCCACATAGGCCTAGATGTTTTTTTAATTGTGTTTTTTGCTAGACCCAATATTTTTAAAATTTTGCACTGTGTTATCACTTGAAAGAAATTTTGTGATTTGTTTTCATCTGAATTTATGAAATTTTCTCTACTCTGATTTAATTTAAAACAATTTAAGTTTGATTTTAATGCGGTTTAAATTTTACCTCAAAGTTCAGAAAGACCACAGATTTTTGTTATTAGGTTGACCGTAAAGCTCTGGCTGTTTTGTGCAACCGCTTTTCGTTCGTTTACTACTGAATCAATATTCAACTTACCTAGCTTTTTTATATAACGTGTGATACGGAACTCTTCTCATTTACTTTTTGAAAATTCTTTCAGATGTACGAGCAAACACAGAAGTTATATTGATCAGGGGATAATTTTCGGGTGATGAGTAAGGAGGCTTCTTAGGTGTAGGAATGGCTGGCCTTTCTCCATCTCGCGGGTTCCTCCGACCTCATGAAGCTGGGATTGAAATAGAACTCAAGGTGCAGCGATAAAATCAATCACCGCCTTGATAAGCTGTAAGGGGACGTTAGGCGTTAGTGAAGTAGAATTCGGCCAGCTAATGGTAATACTCCAATTTTCTTCTGCGAAGAACCAAGTAGAGTTAGTGATGACAGGTAGTCACCGTCAGAACTATAGCCTTTCTCAAAAATATTAGCCAATAGCTCGGCTATTTGACTATCAGTCCTGGAGAAGACATCGGTATCTGAAAGTAGAGAGCCAATTTTGCGCTTGCTTTTCAGCTAGACATTGAGGTAACTATGAAAGTCACTCTTATTCCTTAACTCAATCGGCTCCTTCTCAATATGACTATTGTAATTTGCCAGTTTCTTTTCTAATTGGACTCTGTAAAAATCAAACAACGCCAAGATCTGCCGTCAGAGAGACTCTCCTCGAAACCTCGTTAGTCATAGATGAGAAACTGTTTGACAGCTACTGCTGCGACGTGCTCATTGCCCATTTTTGAGTTTTTCGCTTTCCTTCTTGGGAAGAAAAACGAACTGGGCGAACTTTAGACGAGACGCAGGTTTGACAAATTGCGTCGTAAAAACGGATGATGGCAAAAGAACCCTTGTGAGACTAGGCTTACGTACATTAAAGACTGTAGGTGCCTGTGATCTAGCCTGTAGGCGGCAGTAGCAGGACAGTCAACTCCATGGAAATCTAAAATATAAATCTAATATATAACGTACCTTGCGTTCAACACAGTCGCAGACGTTAGCTTGCAAAAAAGAACGCTCAAAAGAACCAGGAGTATGTTGAGAGACCCGGTCCTGCAAGCCGCCAACATAAATCGACCATTCAGATTAACAGCTCAAAGGAGGTCATTGTCATCTCTTACCTCACGAAGTTTCTCCAGGATCGCGATGGGTCGCTTCCTTTCTTCTAACAGCAAGGAAATGATGGCACGAATATAGTGGGCAATTTTTGCCCCGCTGTCGGATGATTAGAGTTTGTAGTCTTAAGAAGCTTGGACTCAGCATCCACATTGGGAGGCAGCACCGGAAGCGAATGGAATACAAGGACGATAATTTAGGAGGTAGCCAAGGAGGCAGAAGCAGCAGGAGGAAGGTTGGACAGAAATAGAGCAACCGCTGCAAAGCTGTCAAGAGTCGACCGCTCACGACGAGCACATAGCCGACTTCTTTTCTTTTTGTTTTTCCTTTTTTTCTGCCGAGTGCTAGGCGAAACGGTAACGCTTCACATTGTTCACATCATTCAAGAGTGACGTCATCGATGACGCTATGTTGCTCTTGCACGACAACACACAGTTCAAGGGAAGATCGTTTTGTCTTGCGCAAATGCCTCTTATTTCAGCAATTAAACATTACTTCTTTTCTGCATTCTGAAATAGTCTTTGATTACTTATTTTCCTTCAAAATATTTTGTTGAACATCACAATGTTCACTTCTTGGTACAGATAAATTAAACATTTTCAAAGAATGTCATACTAAACTTTCCTTAGAAAAAATATTATGACCTTCATAGAAGGTATTTTAATTGGACTGGTTTTAACTTGAAAGATCCTCAGTTTGTTTCAAAACCGTCTAGATCTTCGGCCTAGCGGATTCGAAAGAATACAATTTGGCGGGAGCGTGGTGAATATTGCCTTTCCAGAGGGCATTGCTCGGACGGAAGGAGGGGATAGCAAAGGGAATATCTGTTTTTATGTATATACAACAAGTTCTGATTTGACTGTCCGTGTCTACTCTTCAAACACCTTTGTTGTGAGCATTTAGAAGATTTTCTCGCCTCTGTCTAGTACAACTTTGATCACAAGTATGATTACCCAAGTGATGCAGCTAGTGAACCAAGATTAGTACTGTTCATGTCTGAAATAGAGGGACCCGTCATGGAGCGCAGACCTCTACTGTGCTGTCGCTACATTGATGACTGTTTCATTGTATGTGTGACCCAAAACGAAATGGACATGTGTTTCGAATTTCTCAACCAGCAGGCAGAGCACAAGCTTACAAAGAAAAAACCCGCTGAAACTGGTTGCCGTTCCTCAACGTCCTAGTCAGTTGCACGCGGGGCAGATTCCATACGAAATGGTATCGTAAGCCCAGTAGTAAGAACATTTCAGGTCTGTTCACCCCTCTCAAACGAAGAAGGCCACGGTTAAGAACATGTTCCGAACGGCGGCCGCGGTGTCTCCAAACAGCGATCAAGTCGGTATCTTTGCAAATGGCATCTCGAAACGCGTTTTCTAACGGATGCCCCGAACAGAGCCTGACTAAAGCTCACCGAACACCGGCAACAGCAGCGAGACATCAGAGCGACAATAAAAATTTTAAGGTGCCTTTTGTCTCGGATGATCTCAGTACCGAAGTGCGAAACTGCTTTCGCAAAGCTGCTTTTGATAGCATGGTCCGCATGATCAAGGTTCCGCCAGCCAATCTCAAGAAACGTTAGGACTCGATTCCAGCTGTAAGATTCGCCAGTGCATTATTTGCCCATTCGGTAAGGAGGGAAACTGCATGGTCTCAGGTGTGGTATACATGTATATAGGTGCACGGGTTGCAACGGCGAGCATATCGGCGAGACGGGTAGACCCCTTGGGGAGCGCGTTAAAGAGCATTTGGGCATGTTTCGTAGGTGCAATATCTCCGGTCCTTTCGGTGAGAGTTGAGTGGCGGTGACGAAATTGGCAAACGAGTTGGAGATCTCACCTCTCACAAAACACTAGAAGCGCTGTGGATTCCCGCTAGGAACCCCGCAATCAATAGGCATTAGGAGCGGTGGCGGTGATACAGGAGCTGGCCCCATACTTTGACCATTCCGGTCTCCAAGCGGAGGACAGTCTTCCAGAGGCTCGCTAGGAGGGTGAACCGAAGATGATCTAATCCTCTCTTGTGTCGCCTTAAAAGGGGTACTATTCGCCCAACTGCACTGGACTGTTTGTGTTATCTCCTCGTACTTCGTCTCCCTCTCCTTCCAACTCTGATTCACCGCTGTGGTCTGAAATGGTTCTTGGGCGGATGGTTTTTCAAACCCTATTCGACTCTTCCAGGCTCTGAAGAAGGCGGTTACGCCGAAACGTTAGCCGGAATAAAGGATCTATACTAATCTTGGTTCGCCAACTGCATTACTTGGTATTCATACTGATCAATATCATGTCAGGATTCAATGACATGGAATATTCTGATTACATTGTTGTAAACCATTAGATACCTAACCTCTTACCAATCATTGATAGCCACTTGTGATAAAGTCAAAGGAACTGTCGGCTGCACCTCCAAAGTAATAATAACGACGAAATATTTCGCACAACATGCATTAAGGCTTGTTAACACTCTGCACGCAACAGGGCTTACAGCGAGGAGCCGTGACGAGAAAATGTGTTCTTTGGCGGCTTGAGTCCACACTGCCGAGAGCTGAATCCGTCCCTACCAACTAAACATACAGAACATGCACTTTTGATTTGCGCGTTCATTACTAAAACATTGTAAATGGAGAAATGGTAGCGCGACTCAATTACATATGTTAGCCGTACATAAAGAAAACCCGTCCTGAAAAAGCACCTATGAGCATGTTGGAACCACAGCGAAAAAGCTTGAAAGAAATGCAAAGAGATAGTTTTGATAGTTTTTTTAAGAGTTATCAACGTGCTAACGAGTTCGACATGCTGTTTGTGTTTGCAGTTAAACCGGTGTGAATGGAAGCTGACTGAACAGATCGCGAAATTGCAGTGCACAATTATTGCACAATCTACTGTTTCACAAGACCTCAAGCAGCGTAAATCTATGAACTGGTACACATCATGCACTGAGTCCAGATCACTCATTTTCGGATATGCGAATCGGATACTCAGATCCCAATTATCCAGAAATTCGAGACCCGCAAAATTGCAGTTATCCGACTCATTCAAAAATCTGTTGACCGTGAAATTGCCGTTACCCGAATCATCTAAAAACCCGGGGTTTGCAGAATTGCTGCGGAAAGATTAAAGAATGCCATTGGTGACTTGAAGTTGTGCAGAGACGTGCCCGGTTGTAGGAAAGCAATCCTACTGCTGATTAAGACGCAGCTAACTAGTAAGTTCCGTCATTGAAAAAAAAAACTTACTACGCTGCGAAAACGCCCAATATTACAAGGAGAACGCTAAAATCCACTCAAAACCACGTGCGCTGCACAAAAAGCCTATAGAATTTGAGTTTCGGAGTTTCGAAAGATGATCCTATGACTAGTGCTCTTAACGTGTCAAGTGAGCTTGATAACTTCCATGAATGTGAACGTCAGCGTTCAATTGTGTTAAATGATGTCTGTGAAATGTCCTTCCTAATGTTGCGGTTCGCGCCCTACATGACCTTAACTGCGTTGTGAAAATTTTGTCTTTTTCATGAGTTGAATCGTTTCTGTTGAATGTATACAGGCTTGGCAGGTTTGCCAGGCAGGAATAGGCTTAAAAGTTGTTATCCGTCCACCTTCCATCAACGCCTTGCTGTAAAAAGGGCTTCCTGTCTGCGCTTCTTCGAAGTCAAAGGTCTAGTTCCTTGCTCATCTCTGACTTTGGTTAAGAAGAAAGCAAGGAAAGAGCTTTGTGGTGCGAGAACTTCTACTCAGAAGCAGGCAAAGAGCGTATGCGTACCCTTGCCTTGCTCACGGTGAGCGTGACTATGGAAACCTCTCTCCAGAGCTCTGGTTTAAACTGAATAGGAATTTACGGTGTTCAGTCATGTGTTCTATTCGAATGTCTCATTGATTCCTAAAAACGCTAAAAAATCGTTTTAGTTTTAGCTACAGTACCGGACATGTCTTTTGGTCATTGGCCGAAAAAGCCGCGCCGGCCAACATAGGCCGCTTTGGAACGCTCCAAAGCGGCCTAGGTTGGCCGGCGCGGCTTTTTCGGCCAATGACCAAAAGACATGTCCGGTACTGTAGTAGATATAACTTATGCGTATTCAATGAAACTTGGCTAAAGTGCCATCATTCTTTGCCTCCCTTTTGTACAATTCGTGAGAACGATGGAAAAAATGGGATGTGGAGTTGGAGTTTTCCGGAGTTGCTAGTTTTTCTTATAAAAGCCGTGCAATAGGAATGTAGACATGCCTTTTCCGAATGCGTATGTAAAGGCTATGAAATTCTAGCGCTCAGTGTTCTCTGTAATTCAACTCTGGTGAGGCTGGTAGCTGTGTATAAAACGCCCTCTTGCTCGCAGCTTTACACTGATCAGCTTACTAAAGCTATTGGAGACCTCATTATTACTGATCTGTCCATAATTGTTCGAGTCTTCAATTTCCTCGAGTTCAACTGGATTTCGTCGAGACCTGCTGCCTCGGTGTGTGAAACCTTCCTTGAATTTGTGTGAATAATTACGACCTCAACCGGTTTATACAGACCCCAACAAGAGAAGAACATTTTCTTTATTTGTAACTGTCAAATGACAAAAACCTCATTGGTCAAATTCAGATTATGCCGCCAATTGGCACAAACTATCAATCCAGCCTCTCCTTTGATGATAATGTCGAGCTTTCTAGCTCTGACGTTACATATCGCATATACATATTTTCGAAGAAAAACATTTTACCAAAATCGCTAAGGCAATACAAAAGACTGATTGACAGGTATCTCCAGGATGTTCCTTAATAGTATGCTTCCAACTGTTGCCGCTGTCTGTCGCTTGCACCTAACAGCATATTTTTATTCTCTCTGTTTTGGTTCTTAATGTGTATGTTCTGTTTGTTCTATTTTTTGCATGGATATCCATGAATAAATAAATAAATAAAATATCGCCAATATTTCGAAGTATGATTACTCAAAAGTCCGTCAATATTTGAGTGGTGTTATGTGAGTTGAACCTCTGGAACAAGCAGAAACAGCTAATGAGAAATATGAAATGATTTAAATATTCTTTGTCATGCAATAGAGATGTTGTTCCATGGACCCTTTATCCGCGACTCGACCTCTCTACCTACTATATCCAAACAATGTTTGAGCACAAAGTCTGCCTGTTTTCAGTGACACAAGACTTCCGAGCTTGGGAGGCATATGGAGCGTTTTTTCCACGCTATCCAAAAAATTAGATAGCTTTAATTGTGATTAACGGAAAATGATAAAAACTGGAGAACATCGCTCACCGTTCAAGTATTTAAACAATAGGCTCACAATTAAGAGCATGGTATCCGCTCAAAACAGTGTAAGCAAAATAGCTGTAGGCGATTACGGTAAGGCAAACATGCTAGCCCATCAATTTGGAAAAGTCTTCATTAGTTATGAAAACGTCCTGTCATGTTTCGCTCCTGCCATCAGTCACGCGATGGAGGCTTTTCCTTGGTTTAATGAACAGAGGAGACACGAACTCCTCCAAACATGGCCGACATCCTTTTTGATCACTTCGTACAATACTCCCTAGAAATTTATTAGGGAAACAGCGCATATGATTGCAAAATCGCTGATTACATATTTAACCAGTCCATGATGTACTCAGAAGTTCCGAAGCGCTGGAAACATTGGTAACTTGTTTTTTAAGCAGTATGCTGACGTTGTTAAGATTTACTGCAAGACTGGAAACAACACATCAGCCACTCTTCAGTCCGCAATTGGTGGTATCACCTGAATGGTCTCATTTATGGTCACTGCCTCTCTCACCTGATAAAACTGTTCATATGAACTGGAAACAACTCATCAGTGAATGGTCTCATTTATGGTCACTGGAAACAGTTTAAAGCGGCGGAAGATAGCGGTTAGAGTTCCTTGCGCTATTACTCGCTCAGCGCAACGTCCACGCCGGCAGACGCGTTGACCTCATCGCGCGGGCGGCGACCGCCGCCGCGATCGCGACGAATGGCTATTATCGCTCTGAGGCCGTATGCTATTCTCTCCCCAACCGTCCCCGGCCGGGTATGAGGCGGTCTCCGCCTACATCCCCGGTATGCACATCATGCGCTATCGATTTTTCGCGCCGGGTGCCGTCCCCGAGTCGGGCGAGAATAGCATACGGCCCCTGGAGGTCTACTTTGCTGCATTTTATTCAACTATTCTAGAAGAAGTCGGGGAAAGCTGAAGAAATTCATGAAACTGGCAGAACGCTTAAAGCTGCCTTAATAGAACCGTAGTAGTAGAATGTCATTATGACGGCGGTTTGCTTAGAAAGATATTTGTAATACCTTGGAGGTTGCCTTCGTGCTTGAGGATACACGGACCGATAGCTTTGAAGCAGCCAAGATTATAAAATTGCCCTAACTGGAATCCTTTGCTTACATGTCTGAGTGTTATATTCCTCCAAATTAAACTAGGAAGGACTTCGGAGAGCACACCAATTCTATGCTGACGAAAAACAAACAACAACAAAAAGACGGAATCTATGATGAACAGTTCGAAATACCTCAGCAGGTCGTCAGGCCTTTGAGTCCCGATGAATTGGAAGCTGTTAAGAACTTGACAAAAAACGTGCTGGGAAATATGGACGGACGTATATCTAAATATGCGGAGTGAGGAACTATTGACCTAATTGGGCATGCTACCCTGACACGATTTGATTGTGATATGCACTAGGGGAATCACTGTTTCCTGCTAATATTCGAAAAAATGACAGCACTTTAACGCATAGGGCCTTTCTGCTGTATAATCAATGTATTTTAAGAAAACAGAAAGGCTACCTTCGCATCTCATATTGTGTTTCTCCCATTGATAAAATACCGCAACAGTTCTGTTAAGAACCGCGTCTTGCAACCTCATCACTTGACCGCTATTTAGCGAGCAATGGAGGGTCCGAAATGTCAAATAGTGATGCCTAGCATAGAAAGCGGACAGATCGGCAGGAAAGAAATCAATAGATTGTCAGGGAACATATCATGAGTGAGGCTATCTGGCCAGGCACACTTGTACTTTCATACTTAGATTCTTGTCATTAGAAGACGTTGGTATCCTATTTGTCCTTCATTTTGATGAACTCTCCACAACTCAGACTGTTAGCACGAAGAAAGTTTAAAAATGAAATTTAAAAATGACGATGGAAATTAATCAAAACCCGATATCTCACAATCACGTAATATAAGAAGGAAAATGTATTATAATGTATTGCAATGAGAAACCGTGTCTAATGGGGATGAGGAGAAAATGGTTGCCTGGCCAAATAACCTTAATACAAGATGGGCGCTACGGGACTCAGGAGAAGTTACATGCATGTAAGGCTGCTCTCTACGACATAATGTGCTACACCAAATTAAAAATATTGTGCAGCACTGGTGTGTTCTATCTCTGTGCTGAACTGAGCTTACTGCTGATGTAAATGACCTTCTTACCAATGAAGAGGATAACAACAGGGTGACCTCAGCTGACTTCTTAGCTCCTCTAAATGAACATAATAAGGCATAAACATAAGATATGAAGGAGAGTGTAAGCATGAGAGCGAGAAACGAACTTTTCACAGGTTTTCTGTTCAAAAAGTAAAGGCAACTAAACAGAGATTAGACGTTTTTCCCTGGCACTACGAGAAAGGAGTCGGAGGACGTAACAAAATGGCAGAATTACTTCCTTAGATCTACCTGGAACGTGAACTACAGCCCTATACCGAATCCATGGCTCAAACAGCCGCCATTTGCAGGGAGCATGGACTGTCGTCGCGTCTGCGGCGCTCGACACGACCTCTGCGGCGGAGGCCGTCGGCCCTGCCGCGTCCGCCTCCGCGCTCCTCGGCATCCACCGCCGCAAACGCGACGACAATCGTTTTAAAAGATACCCCCCCCCCCCCCCCCACCCCAGTAAAGGCAGCTGAGAAGTTCTGAGCACGTCACCGTTACGTACCTTTAGCGCTCTGTTCGTCCACGCATTTTGAGTCCGTCAGCTCGCGGCGTCTTCCTGCAGTGGTCCACTGAATCAGAAAAAAATACGCCACACAAGCCTCAACTGCAGCAATTTAGCAGTGCTGCGACTTAGTCCATTCATCAGCTACACCGCAGTGCTTTAGATCATGCTGAAAAACTTGTACTGTCAACAACGTTCTTGAGTTGCGTTCGGAAAGATTCGAACATGAAAGAGATATTGCGCTACGAACTCGCCCACGCATGCATCTGCGAGCGGTCGCCCCACTCGATAGGTTCTCTTCTATATGCATTGTTCACAATGTACTCTAACATCTCGCTGGGACAGGGTACAGAAATTCCTGAGAAGGGCAGCTTTGAATTTCCGATAAAACTCCTCAATCGGTCACTCTACAGCTGCCGCGCCCATTCGATTGATAGGATCGATTCTGTATGCATTGTTCACGACGTACTCCAAAGGCAAGATGGACAGTCTTAAAACAACTTCTGATTAGGACAGCTAGAAATGTTCGATAAATCTTCCCAAGCGCTCACTCTACAATCTATTGCTCGCTTTACAGGCTGTCTCACCCACTCGATTGATTGTGTCGGGCCTACATGCATTGCTCAACTCTACTGAGATTTATGTGTCATAAGATATAGCTCGAGCTGCCGAACTCAAATATATGCATATTTTTACGAGTACTTCATTTTTTAAAAAGGGATTTTGAAAAGCCGCTTTGGAACGCTCCTAAGCTGCTTTTTCGGCAATTGACCAAAGGACATGCATGGTACTGTACGACTGACGATGAGACCTTTCCATGGTCCGCCTTTTTATGGTTCAGCCTCACGTTAGGCCAAACTTCACGAGGTGGTCGTTCCAGACCTGGACGAGCTGTTTGATCTCGGTCCTATTGTCAGGGTCCAGGAGGACGTCGTCGGCGCACAGTGCGCCGGACACTGGATGTCTTGATTAATGCTGTCCCTGATGTACCAGGCTGTCCAATAATTCTTGTCCGAAAATTTCACCATTTTTAATTTTTTTCAACTTTATTGAAAAACAAGTCTAGTCAACAATATAATCACCACAGTTATTCATAACAGTGGCCCATCGATTGGGCAGGTCGCCGATGCCCTTCGCCCAGAACTCCGGGGGCTGCGACTCGAAGAAGTCCGCGATGTCGGATTTGAGGTTGTCGTAGTTGGTGAATTTTCTTCCGGCCAAATGTGCTTCAGCGGGCGGAACAAGTGGTAGTCGGAGGGGGCGAGGTCCGGGGAATACGGCGGATGGGCAATATACCTTTGTCCTTTTCGAATTTCGAATAGTCGAATTTCGAATAAATTCGAATTTCGAATATTCGAATCTTCGACTATTCGAAGAAAGTCCAATATTCGAATTATTCGTTTATTCGAATATTCGAAAACGTCCAATATTCGAATTATTCGTTTATTCGAATATTCGAGAAAGTCCAATATTCGAATTATTCGTTTATTCGAATATTCGAAAGCTTCGAATTTCGAATATTCTTTATCAACCTCTTAACAAGTTAATGGCACTCCTCTTCGAAAACCAGGGAATTGTGGCCTTTTGATAAGAACGATGTTTTGTTTCGCGCGTCATTCAAAGTGGCCGAATTGTGTGTACGCAATCTGACAAGGGAAGGACCTGGAGCGTATGTCTGAAAGGAGAGAGCGAGTCATACAGGGAGAATCCCCACCTCTCAATTAGTGTAAAAATGGGTTTATTTTTGACAAGTCGTTAAACACAAGGAGTATGGAGTCTGTTACAATAGAATTCATGGGTATTGTACGCCCGGCAAGTGGCTCGGAGCGCAGTGGATAGAGACGTTGTTACATGGGTGGGAGGTCGGGGGTTCGATTCTCCTGCTCTGCTGCGTTTTTGCATTTCATATGTTTGGTTGAGAGTTGAACGAATCTAGCATCTATACCATTTTCAGATGTTTTTGCCTAATTTCCCAGTTGTACGCCGAGAAGAAATTTCTTGCCACTTGTTTATTACTGACCGGTTTTTTAACCACAAGGCAATGAGAAAACTACTCAACGATGTATAAACGTTCAACACCAGTAAGCCGTTACAACGATGTTTTGTTGCGATCAAAACTTCTAGCGCCAGGCGGGACTCGAACCCGCATCTCCCTCTGACAGGGTGGGAATGCTCTACGCCAATACACCACCGGCGCTGTTTGATCGGGATCAGCCGGCCGCGGATAGCGGATGTTGCGTTCGGTCAAACAGCGCCGGTGGTGTAATGGCGTAGAGTATTCCCGTCCGGTCAGAGGGAGGTACGGGCTCGAGTCCCGCCCGGCGCTAGAAGTTTTGATCGCAACAAAACATCGTTGTAACGGCTTCCATCCTCGGTATCAGCCAATTGAGGCTTCAAGAAACTGATTTGAATCGTTCAACACCAGTGATGCACAGGCCCAAAGTGCATGAAACAGAAGCACTGGTCACAATCGGGCGTATAAAAGCAACAGGTTCCTCGCATTTATACCAGCGACACCACCTTCAATATCATTATAACAAATCCGTTCTCCTTCAGCTACTAGCAGCTTCGACATCTACCTTAAGGATGTTGTCCCGTTTTTGCAGGTCAAAAGCAGGGTCGTGCACAATGACGTGGGAGTGAAATCATTCCACTCGAAAACGTTATCATATGCCCACTGCTTGCTTGCCTCTCCACGTCCATCAGTTCATTTTGCGGATCCCAATCTGCCTCTTCTTCCACCACTTCCAGCTGTTCGTCTTCGTCAACTTCAAGTTGACGTGCTTCGAAGCCCTTGAATATGCTGGCCATCCGTTCGGCCAGCTTGATTTCTTCCCTCGAAGGTTCCTTGCCTAAAGGTGGCCCACACTTCAGCGTAAGCAGGTGGATCACCACTCCAGCATCGGCGGACATTGTTGGTGTTAGGTTTTAGGAAACCTTCAGCAGACCTCTGATTTCCAGTTGACAGGCAAAGATGAGGGAAAGAGTGTATCGATGGCCGTTAACGTCAGTTTGCGGGATCCGCAGACCTCGTTTCTTCATTTGAACCACTTGCGACATCACTCTCGACTCCTGGTCTTTGAAAATCCGAGCAGGATGGTTTTTCCCGAGGTCATCGGTCCATCTAGGGAAACAAACTGTGAGGAGCCTGTAGCCTTTGTACGCCGTCCGTATTATGACCAGTGCTTCTTCTTCATGCACACTGTGTCTGCGTATCACTGATGTTGAACGTTTATACATCATTATGTTGAATACACTGCAAGCAGCTGGAAAAATTAGTAGAAAACCTCTGAAATGGTATAGACGTCAGAATCCATCAAATCTCAACAATTATTTGAAATGCAAAAGTGCAGCAGGGCAGTAGAAATGAACCCTCGATCTCCCTCGCATGAAGCAACGTCTCTATCCACTACGCTGCGACCCGCTTGCGGCAGACGCATCGCGGACATACAAGACCGCCGAACTCGTGAGGCGCCGATTACATTGTAACTACAACAACCCTCTACTACTTGGCTTTAGCGACTTGGCAAAAAATAAACACATTTTATACTAATTGAGAGGAGGAGATTCTCTCTATATGACTCGCTCTTCCCGTTCAGACATACGCTTTAGACACTTCCCTTGTTAGTCGACGCGAGGTAAGCGCGGGCAAACGCGGACCTCCGCTGCGTCCCCGCTTTCTTCGAACGCCATCGAGCGTCCTGCGGCCAGTCACGTGAGTCGGTGAATAACAAGTGAATCGGGTTATGGTTGTTCAATGACGCTTTTGTCTTCGGTATACTACGGGAGGATCTCCATTTTGTATTTCTACTCCAAGTACAACAATAGAACGATTAAAGCCGGAAGGAGCCTCGGTAGGGAGGTAGTACTTTCTGGAGCCTTGGGAAGCTCCTGCTTTCTGCCAGCAAAGACATTAAAGAAGAGAGTAAGAGCAAGCAAGCGCTATGGAATACAAGAACTAGTAATACTCCGTTTTCTATGAAAACGAGTCATCTACATTTTCGCAATAACACTACCCAAGTCGTAGTGTCCTTATCAGATTAGGTTACAACCATGGACTTCGGGTCCGTTTGCTTACAAGTGAAGCGAAGCTCTTCAACGGAGCCAAAGCACAGACTGAACCATTCATGATCGTCCAATGTGCCTTTTCCGCACCAGATCGCCTTTGTGTTACTTCTTCGTCCGTGCTAGCCATTCTCTTACCACCTAGAAGCTTCGGTCTAACCTAAGGAAAGGCAGTAAGCTATGGAGCAAGATCTATAACAATCTAGCTCTGCCTATCCAAGGTGTTTCTCTCTTCTCGGGGCACGAATTCTTGGGGAAGCAAGGGTGCTTCATTATAGCTTTGTCACCGTCTTTTGGTCTCGTGAAGGAAATGGATGGAGCAGCCTTCGCGGCGCTTGAACAACGGCATCTGAGCCTGGACACCGACTTCCACAGCCTCGGTTCGATCCTCCGATCCTTTTCGCAATTAACCAACTGGTACAAGAGTAATGACAATCTGAAGCCTTCGCATATGCCGCTCTGTCGAAAGCAGTTTACAGTGGGTAATAAAAAATAAGTAAATGTCAATCATTGGGTGACCACAATAAGTAAGGTGTTCATTTGATTATTCGAATACTCGACAATTCGAAATTCGATTATTCGAAATTCGAAATTTCGAGAATCGAATAATATTCGATCACTCGAAACTCGAAATTTTGAAAATCGAATATTATTCGATCAATCCGAAATTTCTTCCCAAGGACAAAGGTATAATGGGCAACCGTCTCCCAGCCGAGCGTCGCCAACTTCTGCTGGGTCTCCTTCGCCACGTGGGGGCGCGCGTTGTCGTGCAGCAGGTGGACCGAGGCCAGTCGGAGACGCTCTCCTCGTATGGCGGCGGCTAGTTTCTCGAGTTGATCGGCGTAGATGGAGGCGGTGACCGTCCTGCCTTGCGTGAGCAGCTCGAAGTACAGCATGGCCTTGGCGTCCCACCAGCAGCAGAGCATGATCTTCAGCGGGTGTTCCCTGTCCTCGAGGCTCGTGTCGCCGCTCTCGAAACGATTGAACCAGCGCCTGACTGTGCGTTGGGACACTGCATCCTCCTTGCACGCTCTGCAGATGTTGGCGACCAGGGTGCCCGTGTCGTTGCCCAGCAGCCACTCGTAGTACACGAACGTACGCATTCGACCTTGGTCCATTTTAGCTTGTACTGGTAGCTACAATACCGCTCAAATTCTTTGCAAAAAAGACGCTTTGCGACGGATTAATCCGTCGCAAAGCGTCTTTTTTGCAAAGAATTTGAGCGGTATTGTAGATGCGGCGACTGCGCCTTATATACCCCTAGCATGGAACTCTGGAGAACCTTCTAGAAGGTTTTTACACTTGCCTGATATTATAACACTTCTAATGAAAATTATAGAATTTTGAAAATTTTCGGACAGGAATTATTGGACAGCCTGGTAGGAACAAGCAATAACGGCGAAGGGACGCATGCTTGGTGGATGTCGACAAGATTCTGAAAGGCTTTGACGTTCCAGCGGCACTTCGGACTATTTTCCTCGGGTCACGATAGAGCAGCTCATCCAAAGGATAAGTTGTTCAGGCACCTGATGCTGGCTGAGTGCGACCAGATGAGCTTCCTGACCAGGAGGAGCCGGAGCCTGGCGACATGAATCACTCGATGGCGCCACATCATTTAATGAATCCTGCCTGGTTTATTGTAATTCTGGCTATATGTCTACTGAATTTTGTTTGATCGAGTTAAGTGCATTTTCGATTTATTTACTTGAGTTAGGGGCGGTTTTTCTCTAAAAGGCTCCTTGCGTCCTACATTTTCATAATAATATTTTACGAAAACGCATTGATCTTGTGAAGATCAAACATATTAACACTCTAAGAATTCGCGAAGGTTCTCAGCAACTACGTTCAAAAAACCAAAGTGCCATTTGTATTCGATGTCGTTCGAATATCGTCATCGAGACGACCATCAAATACCACGCGATGATTTTCTTGACAAGAGGCCTTCAATGGTGGGAGGGAAAGCAAATGGTTGTCCAGAGCCTACACTCCTTCGCTGCTGACTCTGCGACGACATCTGCGACCCTTATCACGTGTTGTTCCGGCGTATCACTGCGGTCAGTTTTCTGCCCGTCGCTCAGATGGCCGCTCTCCGATTCATCGTCATCGTGTTTCTTCGCCTATCGATCTCTTCGACGTTCAAAATTGTGAACTTGGAAGGTCAATGGAATTTCTGCTCAACGGACAAAGCAGTCTGCGGACATGGTGAATGCTCGGCCTTCCTAATTATTTCTTAAGCAAAATCCAGTTCTGTTCAAAGTTTTTTTTTAGAATAATGATATCGAGGCGTTTCTTCTGGGCCACCCTCTGAGTCATTAATTATGCTTTTCTCTTTCTTTAGATTGCTTGGTTGTGCACACAGCCACCACGAGGAAGCATCTTAATTAGTGATATATCTCACCTACAATTAGAGGAGTGTTAGAGTGGAAGTAATTAAGAAAAGGTGATGGTCTGGAATCGCTTGTTCCTGAAAACATTGACGTCTTTATCTTCGTGGCACTGAAGGCGTAAAAAAGCTTCTGGCATGTAATGTGATTAAGAGCTAATTGACTGAAGTCACTGGTCTAATAGGAATGGAGTCTCAATAGATTATCGATAAGCCGGAAGCGATATCTCTGTTCTGACCATAAGACACCGAGGAAGCCCCGTTACCAGCGGTGCTGTCTGGGCTGCCTTACATACTAACGTAGGATGCGGGATTTTGCTGCGTAGTTCTGCAGTTCTATAATATTTTCACAAGTATTCTTTCGAAAGGGCGCGTGTGGCGCAGTCGGAGGAGGCGCGACTGTCGCGTGCACCCGGTACCAGGTTCCTGGTTCGGATTTCCCGCCCAGGCCAACCAAGCCTTCCATCCCTTCGGGGTCGGTGAATTGGTACCAGACTTGTCTGGGAAGGATAGAGCGCTGACTTGTTCATCGGCTGGCCACCGCAAGTCATTGTATGGCCAAATACGCATTCATGTCGCCTCCACGACATCCCGTAGAATAGAATGCGCTGGCGCATCCCAGAAGGGATTGAGTAACGCCGTCCTTTATCCTTTATCCTTTATTCTTTCGAAACCTAGTGTTTTATTTATCATACTCTATAATGACGCGCTAAGCGCTGAGTCATACTATCGCTCGGCGCCGCCGCCGCAGAAATTAGTCATAAAATAGGGGTGAAAGGGGTCGCTGAACACGAATTTGAAGTGCGTTTTTGAAGTATCGATCACCATCAATCGATATTGACCAAGCAATCGAATTTTTGTGAATGTCGTTCAGGCGATCCGAAACTTCAGCGTCGGGGAGTCGAGGTCGCGGAACACGAATCTGATGTTCGCTTTTATTTTATCGACCGCCGTCAGTCGATATTGATCAAATTATCATTTTTTTTTGTGGATGTTGTTTTCGCTTCGATTGGCGAAATAGGGGAAATTACGGGGTGCAAAAATAACGGAAAATATCAGACGTCCTCTACGTGACTGGGAATTTAGAAGACGTGCCGAAGACGTCTTCCAATGTGCGTGGGGGTTCAGAAAATGTGCCGAGCACGTCACTCAACCTGCCCGGGATTCAGAAGACGTGTAGAACACGCCGCCCAACGTGCTTGGGGATTCAGTAACACGTCGTCCGCTGAGGCGATGGCAGTAGAGGGGGACCAGTTCCAGAAAGGGGACCAATTATGGGGGCCAGTACCAGTAATGGTGGACGAGTTCCACTGAAGAGGACCAGTAGTGAGGAACAGTTCCGGTAAGGGAGGACCAGTAATGCGGAAACAGTTCCAATAAGAGGGGCGACCAGTAATGGGAGGCCGGTACCGTTAATGCGGGCCGGCTCCAGTAAAGGAGACTAGTAATGGGGATCAGTACCAGTAATGTTGGACCAGATCCAGTAGTGGGGGACCAATAGTGGGGGACCAGTATGTAGTGGGGGACCAGACCAGAGAAGTGTGGATAGAAATTTCCGTCCAGCGTAGTATGTATTAGGAGCGGTGGGAATCTTCCGTTCTGATAAAAAGGCTTTTCGTCGTGTGACCAAAATCGAGCAGACGTTCATCAGTTGCTTGCTGGGCGTTAACGGTGAAAAGTACCACCAATCCTGATGCTAATAAATCTCGGTATCTGGGCTTCGGCGGTACTTTTCACTGTCACCTGCCGGTGAGCGGTTGATAAATCTGGCCTCTGATCTTAAGGAAGGTAGAGCAATATTGGAACATAATATGCTGCACAAGCAGAGCAGCTTGCTTGATGAGATTGTCCTCAGCTTAGTGATAGTGCAACATCGCGAGAAGCTCGCAAGTGCGAGGCACGTGTATAGGCGTGACGGAGCACTTACTTTTCTCTCTTATTCTCTATATTGTTTCTCTTTTTATTTTGTTTTAAATAACTCTAGGAATTTTTTACTTTTCACTATTTCTTTCCACATAATCCTAGTTATCCTTGAAGGATCGGTCCCCGGCGATATCTTCACCGATCTATATCGCTCGACAATTATTCCCGATCCTTTATTCGCGGACAACCACCTTCACTTGAAATGGGTGTCGGCCATAAACTGGAGCTACATTTATTCGTTCCCCATCGATCAGACGATATTGAAGGTTTTTTTTAATTTCTGTGTGATCTGAAAATGTAGACATAAAGTGTTATAACCTACTTTCAGTACAAGCGCTCGTTGCTTGTTCTTAGAGGAGTGGATACTGTGTCGTCAGTGTTTCTGAACGGCGTACCAGTTCTGAACACAAGCAATCAGTTCGTGGAATATTTCGTGAACATCGATGGGCTCCTAAGGGATTCTAATACGGTCGAAGTGCGATTTACGTCACCTGTTCGGTACGCGAAGGAGAAGTCGCATGAATACCAAGTGAGTCTGAAAACAATCGCGTCAAGTGGTACAGTCAGAATCAGCCGCCCATCTCCAGTAGCCCTTCACGAAATCTATAAGGACGGACCGAATGTTTTCGTAGTTTATAACTTTTAAATACAGACGACCATAATCAATTGCTTTAGTCTGTATATTTTTTACCTTTACGTTTTAAGAACTAATGCTTCCGTCGAAGACGGCAACTACAACAGTAAGAATCTGTTATTTATGGGTAACTATCCTCTTAGAATAGATGAAAAAGCTTTTAAAAATGCCAGAACATTAGCAGTGCTAAAACGGTTGAAACTTTCGGTTAGCAAATATGTATTAGGCGATAGCGAAAGACCGTCTAAATTCTTCTGCTGCGGCCATCAATGCCAGTGCAGATGTGACGCGGTTTGAAAACTGCAGTTGTCATGCCCAAATGAAACTGGACCCTTTCAAAGTAATGTCAACATTTTCAGGACGATCTTTACACGTTTTGAAACGTCTGGAAACAATTTGTTTGAGCGATTTCATAGTGAGGCTCATCTAACGGTATTACACCGGAAAATATTAATGCAATACCTGAATAAGCATAAAGTCTGTCCTTTTGCGCTACGAAAATGCTTTTAAATCTGTATTAAAGTACAGAGGAGGAAAGTGTTTTTCTGCATAACACAACATGCGATTGTACGGTATTTCGCCGTTTCTTTAATTGCTATTGGAAGTGCTGTTTATTCTGATTTAGCGTTTGCTTAGCTTTTGCTTTTGCTTTACCGTATATTTATATAGAATTACACAAAGGCAGCGCTTTCTCTAATGGTTAAGTTAACGCGTGACCTTCGCGTTACACGATTCTTTAGAGAAGCATACTGGAAAATTTCTATTTTATTTTATTTTATTTCATTTTATAAATTGTATTGCTACAAATTCAGTGCAGTCGGAGGAGGCGCCGGCTGTCGTTTGCACGGTATTCCAGGTCGGATTTCCCTTCCAGATCAACCAAGCCTTCGATCCCTTCGGAACCTGTGAATGGGTAACAGACTTGTCAGGGAAAGGATAAAACACGAAGTCGTTTATAAAATGGTACAGGATTTTACGCTCGGATCGGACTTATAACGTTTCAGGCAAACAACGTCAACTTACAAAAATATATTGGTAAATTACTGACAAGATATAGAATGCATCGAGCTGAAACGTGTTCAGCTTGCCAGCTTTTTTGATGAATCCATCCGAAGACGTTTAAGAAACGCAACGACGATTCGCGGCTACGGCTGGTACAGTACCGCCGCTGAACATTTAACCAATCAACGTTTGCGAAAAAAACGCGTTTTTTGCATCGCATCATGACAACTTTGTCCAAGGTAAAGATTTTCTCACCGAAATTTACAAAGGTTCCTACCATCGTCCTGTCTATTACTCAGCATGGGATCGCCATTCAAAAGTAGGCGGAAGCCTGAAAACCACAGCCGAAATTAAAGAGGCTCTTAATTACTGTGACCTGACCAAACACCATCGCCGAACCTCCCTTAATTATGTCCCCAGGCACAATTAGTGCTACCCAGTTGAATTTTAAAATTTTTAAACCTAATTAGATTCAATTTTCATGTCGCTTATGACCTTGCCTGGCTGCGGCGAATCGTTTGGTACCAAATTTGGCAGGAAAATATGCACTGAGAGTGCTGCTACTTCAACTGATTTCGTTTATCTCAACACACGAATTCTCATTCTAAAACCTGTTATTGCAGCTTGCTATCTACTCATCTTTAAGGAGTGAAAATGACATAGAAATTCACGCTCTGAGTTCATCTTGGACATTCAGGTGCTGGTTGGAATTCGTAAAAACTCCTAGTGAACCTCTGGTAAACAGCACTCCCTGTCGCCTATTTCAGCTGCGAATATCTATGTCATAAGCGAACGAGTTAGTCTAAAATATGTTGACTAACCAGACACAATGTAGAGACTCTAAGTATCGCATGTTGGGAAGCCTGGTGATTAGGTGACAGAATTTCTACTGGTTAAAGTGACGACTTCCTTCAAAAGTGTGATTGAGCTTCAACAGCGTTTCGTACTCAGTCTTCGCAGAATGAAAGCTGGAAAGCTTAATATTGTAATTATGTGATTTTTCGATCAAAATTTCAACAAGTTCGGGCGCCAATATTTTGTTGCATTAGATAGAGCTCTGATGTAGAGGCCTTCTTCTGTCATAATTGCGCTGACCTGACACGCCCTACTGAGACATTGTACTCGGTTGCATGACCAACGAATCCCTCATTACTCTTTCTTGCAATTACGGGCCTGTTCGGCTTTATACAGTCCTCCATTCATCGATTCATTCTGCCAAATCTTGATGAGTTTTTAGGTTTTCAGGATTGCGTTGATCATAGCAAGAATATGTTGACCAGTGTATAAACTTCGCATAAAGGAAATTATGTTGCCATCCTTTTCTGTAGGCTCTCGTCCGAGTTCGTTCCACATTTCTAGCGCAGTTACAGTCAGTAGACAGTCATTTCTGGGACAGTCCATATCAGTTCCAGTTTCGCGGAATCGAGAGCCCGGTCCTCCGGATGTTTGAAGATTGACTTTCAGCAGGTTTTCATTTTTACGTCGAACTGTATTGTACACTTTTCAAATCCAATTAAATTGAAAACTCTTCTAATCTAGCTTTAAGAATTTGAAATCCAAGCGAACTCTTCCAAACCGAAATAGTCTCCAAGCAGGTTAAACTGCAGACTCAATAAGGTACTTTCTCAATAAGGTAGAATAACTTTTTGTTCTAGGAAGATTTGGTTTAACATTCTCCGAAATTTCTTAGCTTACCTGCCCCAATAAGGGTAGTGATTTTTATAAAATCTTTGTTTTTCTTGAAAAATAATAAATTAGTTTGTCAAAAAATTAAAGCAAGGAAGGTTGTCTTAATTGTCTTAAATCAAAGCAAAGAAGCAATCATACAACGCATTAAAAGATTAGATTGCGGCGTGCACTCAAAAAGGCCGCCGGAATTTTTAGTTGATTGCTTGTGTAAATGTGTGCTCTTTGCAGCTGTTTTTGTTATATCGTTACCAGGTGCCAAACTCTGTGCGAACAACAGTTTCGCTACCAAACGAATAAAAATCGCAACGTCTTGGAAGAGGGCATGGCGCAAGTCCTTTTTGGAACTAAAAAAATTCCTGCTCTTTAAAACAAATTTTCTAACACTATTTTTTCTTGAAAAGTAAAATTTTTATAAAATTTTAAACAATGTGTTCGCTTATTTGATAAATGAATTGAAACTTCGAAGAAAGTTATGCTAAATTTTTCCTTGAACAAAAATTATCCTAACCTTCTTGTTCTCTAATTTATTGAAGAAGAACCTCACTTCAATTCTGATGAGTTCTCTTCGATTTTATAAGTCTTAATCTAGCTCAAAAGAAGGTCCAAATTGATAGGAAAAGTGTTCGATTCGATGTGAAAATGGTATAGTTTAGAGTGGCCTGCCCGGTGCAGCTCAATGATTGCAAGTCTTTTTGGATGAGGAGCAACCATTGCCGTTAGAGTTAGGCTTTCAACCATAGTATTTGATTGTCCGGCAAGCGCATGTTTCGCTAGATCAAATGCTTGTTCAGAAAAAAAAACATCGCAGCGAAGGCTACAGCAAACTTTCGAAAAATCTGTCAATAATTTCCGTGCTTCCTATACGCATTCAAATTGCCTCCACGACATCGCGTAAAACTAGAATGCGTGGCGCATCTCAAAAGGGCTTGAATAACGTCGTCCTATCCATTATCCTTGTATTTCAAAATCACGCACCAACGATGCAAATAACATTAATACAATTTCTGTAGGCGTGGTAGAGCAGCTGAACGTAGGCTGCCGCTTGTACCCAGAATCGCTATCGGAACTTCCGAGATTGGTGTTTTGCAATAGTCCCAGACTAGTCTTGAAAGCATACAACGTTGTCTTGTTTATCAGGTGATAACCGCGAGTGATCGTATAGGCCATAGGCGCGGATTTTTCAAACTTCTTCCTTGTTATCCCGAGATGTGTAGAATCTTGATTTTGTTGTGGAATGATAAAAATGTGAATTTCCTACAAATTTCCCACAATTAATTAACCTCAACCACTGTCATTTCACGGTCTGGCATCTGTTGAAGATCAAATTATTCTTCGAGCTTTTTAAGAGAGTGAATTAGTTCGAAGGGTGTCTGATTCCGTTTAAGAAGCGCCTCATTTGACTTGAAGTGTTCAATTTGCTTTCCAAAGTGTTCAGTTCATTTGACAAGTGAGCTGCTCTGCGCTAATGTCGTGGAACTATTGTCCAAGATATGCACACAGTGCTGCAGTAACGTTTAGATGTTACTCTTGTCAAGGTGCTTGTGTACATTGCTCAAGGCTGTGTCTTTTGCTGCGTTAGAGGTCAAGACCACAGTGCTGGGACTTACAGGTGCAACTCTTTTAGGTGGTGCGGTCGAAAAATATTCCTGTTTTGTCATTCTGATTCTTTGCATCATGTATAGACAACACTTTTGCAATGTTGTGCACAAGACAATCCCAAGTTTGCAAATCTCAGTTTGGAACACATGAAATATCATTAAATGCTTCCGAAAAATGAGATTCCCAGCCCGATTTTTTGAAGAGGAAGGTTAAGGTTATATAAATAGTTCGGTAGTAAGAGCAAAGATTAGATTAAACTTCATCACCTAAAACGACCTTAAGGAGTTCAATAGATTCCTAGGTTTGTCGTTTGGATTATCTGTCCAAGCCTTCTGGAAAAGTGTGGGGAAAAGCCCTACTGGGGAGTAGAGATGCCTTGTTGTATGACTCAGAATGATCGTCCACAAGCAGCCACTACGTATTGTTCAAAATCTTATGTTGATGGCTTCCTGATCGTGTTTATTGTTTGTTTCTCGCTTTTTTCTTGTGCTCCACACGTTGGTTTCGTCCCACGCCTTTAAATAAAATGAACATCAATATATCTGGCACTACTCTGTGTTATAGAGAGCTCATGGTCACCGAGTGCCACCCACCTGCCCTCCTAAAACATATCATGGCGAATGTCACCCCAATTTTATAAGGTATCGCTTCAATCTAATTTAACATTGTTCTGCTCGAGTCAACAACAAATAATTTTCAGGAAAGCGCAGTACAGCTTCAGCTGGGATTGGGGGCCCGCGATACCCACTGTGGGTCTATGGAAACCCGTTCAAATTATTGCGTTTGATGACTACATCTTTGATGACTTTACATGGACAACAGAACGAACTCAAGGTAAAGATAGAAGATTAAGGACGGTGCTACTCAAGCCCTTTTATGCTGAACATGTATTCTTTTTTTACGGGATGTCGAGGATGTGATTTATTATAGATGCGCATTTGGCCTGCAATAACTTGCGGTGGCCAGATGATGAAGAACTCAGAGCCTTTCCAGACAAGTTCTTACCAGTTCACCGATCCTGGAGGGATGGAAGGCTTGGTTGATCTGGGCGGAAAATCCGAACCAAGAACCTGACATTAGGTGTTCGCGACAAATGTCACCTCCACCGATTGCGCTACATGCGCCTGAACTCATGGTAACAAATGATTTTCTTCAGAGTACACGTTAGGTGCCCTTTACATTTTATGGTCCGTGAATTTGTACAAGGCTTCTCTGGGAAGGATAAAGTATTCATCGGCTGGTCACTGTGCAGGAAAATACGCATTCAGAGTGCCTCCGCGATATTCCTTAGAAGTGGCGCATCCCATGTAAGGATTGATCCACGCTGCCCTTCATCCCTTATTTAAGCCCGAACTGGCTAGCATAGACCCTATAACCTTGTAACAACGATTTTTGTTTGCGAAGAAAACAGCAACACCATGCAGTCCTCGAAGTAGCAGCTCTTGCTATCTGAATATACACTATGTACACCATGATTCGCAATGTTTGATCGAGCGCAACATCCACGATAATCTCGCAGCAGTGACCTCTCAGTGCTTTCCCGTTTATGGACGCTAAGAAGCCCTCGGTTCGAGGATTTGACTTTCATTTTCCGAGGGCATCTGGCCCTTCTAGAACTTTTTGTGAAAATTATTCTGCTGTCAGTCACACACACTTGAGAGCCACTTTGTAGACTGAAAGCTGTTTCTGCTTTGAGATCTCCTTTCATTTCGTCTTCGTTGGCTGCCCAATAATTTTAAATGCTTCTGCAGCATACATATGTGGCTCCGCAAGCGGTTCTTATAGTGAAATGCTGCTGTTTCAGATTTTTGGATAATTCGAGGAGAAGTGAGGATATTTACTGAGAAGAAGGGTACCGAGACGAGTCTGCGGATCAGCATTCCTGAACTCGACGTCAAAGAAACTCAAAGGGCTCGCGTCGAAGGCGGCGACGACGCGCATCTGATGCATTTCAAAGTGCGGATACCTCGCGACAAAGTAGCTGTTTGGTGGCCAAACGGAGAAGGAGAACAGAAGTTGTATGATATTACTGTAGAAGCTGCAAGGCGAAGTACGTTTGCCTTCCCTTTAGCCCAGTGAGGTACACTCATTGTGAATTTCTTCCACCTCTAAGCACAGATATTCTAGAAGTGACGCACAAGGTTGGTTTTCGACATGTGAAACTCGTGCAGGATTTCGTCGATAGAAGACAAAGATCCAAGGGACGGCATTTCTATGTGAGAGTGAACGACCGTCCTCTATTTTTGAAAGGCGAGTCTTGCTGCTCCTGACACTGCTTTTGGCCGAGAACTTTACTTGACAACTTTAGGATCAAACTGGATCCCAATCTCGATGTTTTTGTCAAGAAACAACGACGAGCGTATGAAGTTTTTGCTCGACTCTGCAGTTGAAGCAGGTAGGATAGACATTATGCTCGCTATGGTATTCTTGGTGCACTCGTTCTGGCACCACTTGCCTCAATAAGGCTAGCAATGTATGCATGATATTTGCCCATCAAACCCAGCTTCAAAGAATCTATTTAGTCAGCAAGGTTGAAGTACAACTGGAGTGTTTATTTCAAAGCAAAAAATTATTTGACAACCTTTCGATAGCAGTTACATCAAACGGTCGGCCTAAGGTGTTCTAACAATTTGTTTAAGCTACTTGTTCTCAGTTGTTAATCAATCCATACGACGGAATAAAAAGTCGTTCTCGCCTCAGATTCACTGCGATAAGAAGCCCTTTTCAAAATGGCCTCCAAGTGGGCGTTTCCAATTCTGATGTTTCAAAAACATTGGCTATATGCTCTCAGATGAAGATTTCCGAAGCTGATTTGATTGAAGCCCAGGCGTTTTCTCTTTCTACACCCTAGGAGTAAGCCACAATTAATGCACAGCCACAAAAAGCTTAAGGAGCTAGAATAGCAGTTCCACTTCAGCTAACCCATGTACACTGTTTAGCCTCTTGCGGCAATGAAGGAGAATCAGATGCTTCACACTGAAGTCACTCGTCACCTTCTTAAGCCATCTGCGAACTTGTCAGCTGCTGTTCTGTCTGTCCTCGCCAAAAAATGTTCGTTGCGGAGACTTCACCCTATCCCATTAATGTCGAATGAGCGCATTGACCTTTGTTGAAAGCTGTGAATTACTTCAATGAAAAAACAGTTCAGCAAAACGTGAATTTTCAGGAGAACGCATCGAGAAGGCGTTATGATTATCCAAAAACCTAGCACCTTTACTTGACAGTTGCTAAGTCCTCCAATGCGTTTCAAAACTATTCTAGCAGTTGAGATGTTTCCGCTTCTGTAGCAGCGAGGTTGGAAGGTGGAAATGTTTATCATAGGGTTGACGTTTTGACCGTTTCGCCGTCTTCAGAGGGCCAAAGATGGCTCGAAGTTTTTAATTCGTAGCCTATCCGACCAAACGCCCCCCGCGCTGCCATTTTTGGCCTGAAGTCAAGAACGGCGCGAAACCCAACAAATGCTGAAGGTCAGCTCACACCAGTATTTACCACTGAGTGTAGCAGTGGCTACAACTCGTTGTCAGCAGACCAGTAGCTATGTAATGAGAACTACGAGGATCCCATTTCATTCCTGGTCGTTGAGCTCGCAGAGCGGTGCAAACGGGAGCAGATCGTTGGTGATAGACAAACACTCATTTCTGTTGTTCATACTCGGATTTCTGGTAGAAATCCAAGGCGCTTCGAGCGCTTTGTGAAAAGAGATCTCAGCCCTAAATGCCAAAAACTCGCACTCGATATCAAAGTCATTACCGTTGTGAACTTCAACTCTGTGCTTGCCCAGTGGTGTTAAATTATTACCAGGTCGTTTCTTAGCCAGGTGTTCTGACAGAAGCACGTCGCGAAAGCTCTCGTAATGCTATAAGTAGCTCAACGGCGAGCCCACGCCCTACTAACATTCCGGCTCAAAGAGACCTTGGTGCAACGGTGAGAGTCAATATCTTAAGCCCTCCGCACACTTTTGCGGCAACGCGGCAGCCCTATCTTTAAGCATGGGGCAGAGACGCAGAGTCGCCGCTGATGTGCCGCCTACGCGGCAGACGCGGTGGCAGCGGCAGTAATCTTTCAAGGCATTGTTGCCGCATTGCCGCGTTGGTGATTGAGCGAGCGGGAGGAGTGCCGCGTGAACTCTAGCACGCGGTAGTGGGAGCCGCGTACGCGGCTGTTCTGGCCTCTGCCGCGTACGCTGCTGCCGCAAAAGTGTGCGGAGGGCTTTAGTGGTTTGCGAAGGCTTGAGTACAACGATCGATAAACAATACATAACTTCATCTCATATGTAGCTCGGCTCATATTCATAAACGATCGATGTCACCTTATGCACACACTCGAACACTGCCGTCTCCGCACCCGAGAACTTTCGAGTGCACTCCATTAGTCTCTTCTGGCAAAACACATGAGGGTTTGACAGCTTTTCTAACGTTTATTGAAACGAGTAGCCATTTGGCAGCAACGTCACACTTCCTGCAGGCAAAGGGTCTCGGAGTCACACGGAGCGACCTCGCACGAGTAGGCGAAGCTTTGTCGAGTCAATAGCCGAGTCCCCGAAGACATCGTGCGCTAACACTTTATCTCCGCTAATCATCTACAATAGTCGATCGCACAAGCATGTCGCAGCGGCCGTCGGCTTCGGGCGCAGAGAGCGTGGAGCCCGGCACATGGAGGACAGCGAGCTGGAGTCGGCGACGTCGTCCCTGGAGGAGAAGTCGAAGTCGGTGATCACCACTTGTCGGTCGGATCCTTGGCGACCTTAAGTAGAGAGGCTTTAGGGGATGGAATGTTCCGCTGACGGCTGGGAATGTTACCGTACTATAACATTACAAAGCCTATGGGAAAGGCTAATGTTTATGTTCTTTCTATGTGTGTCTCTACTTGTAGCTGGATACGGTAACTTTCTCGACCGTTACACCTCCCCCTTTCCTAAAATAGTCCGTCCTCGGACTTGAAATGACTCACCTATGAAGGGGGCTGCGGAGTTTGTTAGAGACAGTCGGCGATGGAGGCAGCGGGAACCAGAAGTTGGTTGTTCTCGACCCATCCCAAGACTCTGGACCAGCTCGGGAGGGCTCGGAGTGATTCTGCGCTACCTAGGACGAATGTGCCATGCCGCGAACGTGTAAGGGCGACGTTCATACGCAGCGCGTCGTCCAAAAATGCCCCGCTGGATGCCTCGATTCCGGTTCGTGTGGTCAACAGCAACACGATATCCTTCTCTCGACCCTGCACCGAGTCGACAGTGTGCAGGTCGACATCCACATCGTGCGTGAACTGCTCGAGTCGTCGGAATTGGTCCTTGTAGAAGGTGATTATTGCCAACGATGACGAAGGGATTCCCTTTCGTAGTAGACCCTTGATGATAGTGCTGCACGTGTTAAGTTCCTCCGTGTTGGAATGCGAACCGCCTACTGACTTGATCGATGTTCCAGAGACGTTCACGAACAGGAACGGGATGCTCTGGTTGTTACACCGAACGTTGTCGAGGAAAAGTCGTCTGTTGGAGGCGGAAGTGCCACTGACGAGCGTGTTCGCGTAGAATAAGGAGCTCGGCAAGGTGTTCAACTGCGGATGAGCTCGGTACGTCGTGCATAACGAGGCAACTGGGGCGACTTCCTTAGAGGCGAGCAGGTCAATCACTCCCCTTGCACCGTATTGGGCTGGTGAGGCTGTCCGAGGGCAGCGGATGTGAGGTGCGAGCTGCCGGACGTCGCCGATGTAAATGTGGCGGGCATCACGGAGGCTATTGGCAAGGGCGACGAAGACGGGTTCGGGTATCTGGGAGGCTTCGTCTCCTATGACTACTTCGACGTTGTTGAGGAGGCCTAGGAAAATGCCTTTTTTGCCGGTGGAGTTGAGAAGGGCAGCTGTAGACAAGCAAAGCACGTTAGGGGTCCGAACACGTAAGAGGATCTTGACTACCTTTCGTGTAAAGCGGGAGACTTCCTTTTCGGCCATGGTGTATTCCTCGCGATCCTTTTCACTTAGGAAAATCGTGCTATTCGGCTGAAACAGAAAGTTCTCTAATATCGCGCGCCCTTTCTGATAATTCTTACACATCGAGCGGTCGCCAGGGGAGAGTGGGAGCTTCTTATCTTCGTGAAGCTCTTTTAGTACGGCAGGGAGGTCCATTGGCGTTGTCGGGGCTCCTTCCATGAGAGCAGTGTCCGAGATGAACCGAATTACTCGAATGTCCTTGAACTCGTCGAGACGCGTTATTGTGTCAGCAAATTGGGCCACCGCAGTGTTGGTCGTTGAGATGACTATTACCAAGGCTCCTGAGGACCGGGCTGCACGAGCCGCAATCAGAGCGCCTACCGGTTCCGTACGCCGCTTGGATCCCCATCACGGGGTGCTTCGCATCGCTCATCTTGATAGCCTCGATTTGGTCGTGCTGTAGCTGCAGGACCACGCGTTGTAGGACACGCTATTGGTATAATGTTGTTGACCATTAGGTCTACCTGGGTTGATTGCCGGTTGGCGGTTAGCATATACTACATCCATGATTTGCGATGCTCTAGTTTCGACGGGTCCTTGGATGTTGTTGAAGAGAACGGATCGAGATATGATGTCGAATGCCGGATCTGCCGCGAGAGGAGTTCGTCCCAGTTTCACGCATATCTCTGCCTTGAGGACGCCATTGGTAGTGTAGGCGAACCTTCTGAGGACTCGAGCTAGGGGGGGCGCTAGCCCAAGGTGCAGCTACCAGCCGAACGTCCAGAGCATGTCGGGCATCATCGAAAAAAGGTGTACTGGACGCGTGCGCGGAGGAGAATGGAGGCTCCAACAATCCAGAGATGGACTGGTCGCTGTCCCGTCCATCCTGCTTCCGAGCTCATCTGCAGGAGCGAGAAGTCAAGGCGTAGCGGATGAGCAGTCATGCTTGGGATGGTTGCAGTGACGCGGCGCGTAGACCTGTCGTCGTGAAGGGTGTTGATAGCGCCTAAGGCGGAGCAAGCTGCATTGAAGACCTTAGCCATCTTCGAGCGAGTCGCGTGTCGGTTTTGGGCGTAACTACGGAACGGGCCTAGGCGATCCTCGAGAAAGTCCCTTTCGGGCTGCGGCAACTTCGATACTCGTAAGGGTAGTATCGCCTCATCTGGCATAGCCATGTACCACTTCGGAATCGTCCACGTCAAGTAGAGCCGTAGCCAAGGCGGCGGTAGCAGCATCAGCAGGCTTCGTGTCCACAGCTGAAGGCTCGGTCTTGGCCTCTGCCAAAGCGGAAGCTGACCGTGTAACTGGCATAAGCTTGTTCCTGAATTACAGGAGTGGAGAATGAATCCCGGCTGAGCTCAACGTTCATTTATACGCGCTTGGCCAAAGGCTAACAGGAGATAAGCGTGGGGGCAGGAGAGAGAGAACTGCAGGAACCCAGACGGGCAGAGAAGGGACTGCCTATGCAGCCGAAGAATGCCTTTGTTTACTGAGAAACTCCCAAGATCGTGCTGATGATTGCCACCCGACGTGCGGAACGCTGGGAAATTCTGGGCCTCGGTCGCTGGAGATGAAGATCAAGACCGCTGAGAGCAGCAATAGGACCAGATCCAATAAGAGGGCACTGCTCCTTTGGAGTTCTCCTCCAGTGATTGTGATCGCCAACGTCTATGTACGTCTCCATGAGAGACGCACCAACTATTCGGAGCTGAAGTTTCATCGCAAAACGTACTTCGACACCCTGCAGAACTACCTTCGACGAGAGGACAATGGACAAGGAACACCGTCGTGGAGCGTGTGCTTCAACAACGGCGATGTCGACCCCTCGAATTCGAGTGGCCTTCGAATGGCGCTCCTGTGTGATCAGAGATGAGGAAATCCCCCTTTATGCAAATGGAGTAAGAAACGAGGCTGAAATCGGACAATAAAAACTTATTTTGATTTGTTTTGTTATGTAAATATGAGCTCGCTTAATAAATATGCACAATATATACAATGTTTTCCGCGGATGAACCTCTACGCGCTTTACTAGCGCTAACTGCGCATAACCGTGTCGCCTTGTCAACCTGACAACTCTTAACCAGTTTCACCACACAAGTCCCATGGGATGACCATTCCCTACCTTTGCATTGTATGCTATTGAATGGCCCCAAAACTCATTTGCTATGGCGACAAAAACTCAGCTTTTCAGCTTTTCTGCAGAACTCAAAACCACTGGCCATTAAAAAATAATTATGGCTGGAATTGAACTATGCTCTCTTAATATTAACGAGTCTTTATCGAGAGCGATACTATCGGGGGCAGGCGCCTAGTCCCCGGAGTTTGCTAGCGATGTTCAAAGAGTGCACGGTTCGATCCCAGAAAAACCGAAAAGTCATGAAAGCTAGCTGTACACGGATCTTCTCTCCATTGACGGTCGCCCCTTGAGCTTCTCCCCTTTTCCCAAACTAGGGCAACTGGTATAATGGTAATGCCCAATTAGGGCGAAAAAAGAGGAAGAAAATACTCACCGCCGTCCTCTGTGCCGACTCGCTGCTACCAGTCAATAGCCGAGTCCCCGAAGACGTCGTGCGCTAACACTTTATCTCCGCTAATCATCTACAATAGTCGATCGCACAAGCATGTCGCAGCGGCCGTCGGCTTCGGGCGCAGAGAGCGTGGAGCCCGGCACATGGAGGACAGCGAGCTGGAGTCGGCGACGTCGTCCCTGGAGGAGAAGTCGAAGTCGGTGATCACCACTTGTCGGTCGGATCCTTGGCGACCTTAAGTAGAGAGGCTTTAGGGGATGGAATGTTCCGCTGACGGCTGGGAATGTTACCGTACTATAACATTACAAAGCCTATGGGAAAGGCTAATGTTTATGTTCTTTCTATGTGTGTCTCTACTTGTAGCTGGATACGGTAACTTTCTCGACCGTTACAGTCGACAGTCGGAGGCGATCCACACGAGCTTAGCGCCCTGCGGAGCCACGCGGATGCAGTCGACGAGCCACACAGGACACCCACTGCTGCTCGTCAGGGGAAAGCTGCAACTGGAAAGGCTAAGGCATCGAATGACAAACGCAGGAACAGTGTAAACGGCCCTGTGAGGTCGACAAGCCTCACTAAGGCAGTTGTGGGTGGTTAAATAAGATGAGAGGTGACACACCTAAGCATAAGCAGCTAATTCTTTGAGGGAGATTAGGGCACCTACTCGTTTCCATTGAGGTTAAAAAAAAAATTGCTGGGTTCACCTGTGCTTCCAAAGTAGGAGATATGCCCTGAGCAAAACTGCTCGTGGTTGCTATGGCCAGGGCTGCAAGATCTATTTTTGAACTCGTCACTGGGTTCTTTTAGAAGTAGTGAAGTACCGTGCATGAAGTCTTTTTCTCACTGATCCCTCTCGATCTGTTTAACATAACGTCGTCGATGAACTGCATCTGATGGTCAGAACGTACGGATAGCCTTTTGCATCTAAACCTTAGCGCTTTTCAACCACTGAGCTCAAGCAGCGCCTAAAGATAAGGGTGGTTAAGAAAACAAACTTTTCCAGTACTGTTCAGGCAACCCTCACCAGCGTGAGCTACCACAATTAGAAATGTGCACAACTGTTCTCACGTGGCAGTACAAGGCTCTTGAATATGTAATTGTAATCTTGTAATCTCCGATAAACTGGAGTAACCTAGTTATACACACCAACTCATGGGGTTTCTTTTAGACGCATGGCTGCAACTGCATGTACATATATTTTGAAGTACAACAAAACTTGGTATGCGAAGTATTAGCGATTCCTCTTTAGGGGAGAATACATGGTGCACTGAAATGCGCGACTTAAGGCAAGGTGCAAACGTCTTTCCCACATGTTGGTCCTAGGAAGGAGGTCGCTAAAGATATTGTGACAAGATACATAATGATTGCACAGCTCTGCCAAGCAAAAAGCGAAAACTCTTCGAAAATTCTGTCAGGAGAACCGTCAACACACTTGTTCACAAAAAAGAACCGGTGGTTAAGCAAAGGTCAGGTGGGTCTTGAATCAGTACTTCTTTCTCACCCTCTTAACATTTAAGCCGTCAAACAAGCTCTGATTTCCCATCCATGACAACACTCACGAAAGCCTCAAAATGAATAGTTAGCACCTCTCCGTAATGAAGTATCTGCCTTGTTGGTGTAGTAGAGGAACACATTAGTGTTAAGTTCTTGGTCCAAGGTGTGTGGCTTTCATGTGAGCTTAATCCGGATGCTATCTCCGACGTTGCTGTGACGAGTTTCATGATGCCACGCCAGGTTCATTAAACCTCTGCTTTGCGGGCTACATAGTGACTACTAATAGCGCTGGCTACGGCTAGGAACCGCGTACACAACAGAGGTGAGCAAAAACATCGACATTTCGTTGAGTTTCCTTGAATGTTCGACGCTACTCACAAAGCTGCCATCCGCCCATTTGTAGGTTTGGTAGATCCCACATCAAGCCAGTCTAGAAGCTGCTTCCAGTAGCGAATTCTGAAAAAGGCTATTGGAAATACTGCACTAATTTTAAGGTTGCTTGTAGAAATATTGAATTATGTGGTGCCTGAAAGGGAAAATAGGGAAAAGAGAGAATCAATTATCCGGAAACCAAGGCTGGGATGGAGGGGAGTTGTGGACTTATTTCGCAGCGATGGAACTCGACAGGTGTGCAATGTTCAGAAACTCTTTATACATTCCGTGTGCGCTTCAAAGATGGCTCCTCTTCTGCTAATTGCTACTCGTACTAGTGGAAACGCCTTTCATGAATGCCATAGGCCTATAGACCGCGAATCTAATACACAGGGTGTCTAAAAAAATGCAGTCACTGTTTGAAAGGTCATAACTTTGCTCAGAAGAAAGGTTCTGAAGAAGTTAAGGGCTCATATGAAAGCCTAAGAACATGCAAATTTTATTACGTATAAAAGGTGTGGACTGCACCGTGCACTCGTCTAAGGTCTTCCATTTTACACTCGATTGATTGTGTTTCACTTAAATGCTTATTATAATTTTTTCACAAAACGACTGCTTTGATTGATTTGAGCCTTTTTTAAAGTTTGAAACTTAAAAACAAAACGGCTTGCGAAAAATGTGGGATATCCTAAAGAAATGCGGGTATTATTTGAAAGGTTCTAACATTGCTAATAGTGAAGCATTTGAAGATGTTTAAGACCCTTATGAAAGCACAGGGTAACGAAATTTTTGAGGCGTGCAAGTAGCGAAAATTGCGCCATGCCCGCGCCTGAAACCTTGCGTTTCGGACTCGATTAATTGTGCATGAACTGAAAGCCTGTTTACTAGGCCAGACTAACCTGTGCTGTGCTTCTTCTGACGTTTAGAACTTGGCAATTGTGTGATGGACACTTCACATGCGAGTTTATTGATCGTTCGATTTAAATGTGAGCAGGAACCCCATTTAACAAGACGGATTCTGTGGACTGATGAAGCATTCAAGTTGAATGGAGAGGTTCGTCGGCATAAATGCACGTATAGGACGACGGAAAACATTTAAAGGAGCACAGCACAGTTTAATCTGGCCAAGCGATAACACTAATGTAACAGGCTTTCGGCCCTTGCACAATCAATCGAGTCTGAAATGCAAGGTTTCAGGCGGGAGCATGATGTAATCTTGACTATTTACATGTCACAGTAATCTCGTTAGAGTTTAAAAAGGCTCAAATTAATTTAAACAGTTACTTTGTGAAAAAATTATAACAAGTATTCAAGTGAAACGCAATCAATTGAGTGTAAGATGCAATAATTCAGAGCGTGCATGGCGCTTTCCACACCGCTCACATGTCATAAATTTTCATGTTTTTAAGCTTTCATATGAGTCCCTAACTTCCTTAGCCCTTTTACTGTGAGCAAAGCTATCAGCTTTCAAACAGTGTATACATTTTTTGAGACACTCTGTATTTTTGACTTCTTCGATCCGTACAGTCAACTTTGATACGCGAAATCGCTACAATTCCAATGCTTTACGAGGTGTGTCTCTGAAGCCTGTTCAATCTCTGAACCATACCAGTTACAAGAATATGAGTCGATTGTTTACGTTAATAGCCTTTTAACCATATAGTATTAGGATGAAAAAAGTCTTTTCATTTTCTTCAAAGATTTATTACTTTACAGCTACGATGTCAAATCAATTTAGATAAACTCCATTTTGTTCCACTACACTTCTCCAAAGTTGGGTGCTTTTCTAATTCCTCTCGCTTAAAGGTTTGCAGTTCTGGAGTCGTACCATTGCTGAATCCAATTTTCGAGGTCTTCATCCGTTTCAAAATATTTCTTTCCAATTACTTTCTTGAGAGCATGGAAGAGATGGTAGTCGGTATGGACGAGGTTGGGGCTATACGGAGGATGTGGCATTACCTCCCAGCCCAGCTCCTTTATTGTTTCTCTTATGAGTTACGCAACATGTGGTTTTGCACTGAGTGTCTGACAAGGCATGTAGAATCCAAGCTCCAAATTTCCAGGCAAAGCCGAGATTCTTCAGATGGATTTCCACTATCCTATGAGACACTTCGATCTTCTCTACCAGTTGACGTGTCGTCTGCCTACTATCGGAAAGAAGAAGATGAAGTAGCTCAGTGTCGTCCAATTCAGTTGGTCTTTCTGACCTTGCTTTGTCCTCAAGTGAATAATCTCCCTTTAAAACCTTCCGAACCACTGATAACAGGTGCGATGAGTAGTACATCCTAAGCCATATATATGGTTAATTTTTCGGCTGCCTGACGTGCTGTAATCCTTTAATGAATTCATGAAGAATGCCGTGCCGAAAATGGCCATGAGGTAGATCTGGCATTGAGTCCGGAAGATTGGATAGATAACTAAATTGAAGAAGCGTCTTGACCTGTGTCCGCGTGCGAACGGTAGACAAGTGCGATAGGATTATGAAATCAGCAATCAATGCTGGCTAGTGTGTTTACAAGGAGAACGGTGAAGAACTTTTCGAAGTGTGAAGAGACTTTTTTCGAACCTAATGACATCAAAACAACTTGTACGAAATAGACTTTACGACAGGCAGTGCATATCAGATAATTGTGTTACTTGTCCACACTTTAGGTCAAAAATGGCAGCGCGGGGGTCGTTTGGTCGGGTAGGCTACGAATTAAAGAACTTGGAGCCATCTTTAGGCCTCTGAAGACGGCGAAACGGTTGAAACGTCAGGCCTACAATAAACTTTCCACCCACCATCCTCGCTGCCACAGAAGCAGAAACATCTCAGCTGATAACGATGCCGAGGTTTCAAGATGAGAGAACATGAAACTATTCTAGTAGTGTCAAAACGGAATGAGTATGTGTGTTTTATCCGTTCCACGGTCAAAATAAAAATTGAGCAGTGCAGCTATAAAGGGAATATTTGTTTTCCATGGAACGACTAGTTTTTAGGAATGAATACCCTGCGTGTATGGGGAGGCGGCGTGTACGAGTCCGAGGAGTTTTACAACTATGCTGATTCGAAAGGGCTGCTTTTGTGGCAGGTATACACAGTTTGTATACACAAAATTTTAAACGCTTACTTTAGAATGTTGAGCTGCTTACGAATCAAACTATAATACCTGATTCAGTTGCGAAGAAGGGCATGTGAGAGTTTTCAGTTTATTTTGGAATGTACATATTAGGGTGTCCAGAATATATATGCAGAAAATTTTGCAATGCTCCAGATTTTTACTACATAGAATGTTCTGAAGATCTCAACATAAGTGCTATATAAAGAAACTATCCCGCTATATCTGCATAACATATCCAGCTCCGTCTTCCTTGTCTATTTCACTATACGGTGGCTGACCGAACTGTCTACCCATATTAGACACGTACTCCTTTACGAATTTGAATCTGGGCACTCCGCTGCAGAAGCCTATCGAAACTTGTGTCGTGTATTCGGCTGTGAGGCTCCTTCTGTACGGTCTATGCAGAGTTGGTTCAAACGCTTCAGAAGAGGGAACAGGAGTCTCGAAGATGAGCCGCGCTCTGGTCGACCAACGATATCTTTGGATGAAGTGAGGAAACTGGTGGAGCAGCATCGATATGGACGTATTTTGCTGCTGTTCTTGGCTGTTCCCGATCCACCGTGGACAACGGTCTGCGATCTCTTGGAATGGTTAAAAAGCTCAGTCAGTGGCTCCCACACGAACTGACCGACGACAACCGGCGAAGACGTCTGGACATATGCACTCAGCTGCTCTCCCGAAGTCGCACCTTCAACTGGCTGGACACCATCGTTATAGGAGACGAAAAATGGGTCCTCCACGTCAACCACGCTCGTAAACATGCAGGATAACGCTTGCTGCACGCGCGCCCACACATCGCGAAGACGACTTCTCAGAAAATCCTGGAACTCGGATGGGAAGTTTTGCCGAATCCACCTACAGCCCAGATCTGGCCCCAAGTAACTACCACCTTTTTTGGTCACTTCGGCATCATATGGAAGGGAAGCGTTGAAGATCGTGACCACCTCAAAAAAGACCTCCGAGCTTTTTTCGCCTTCAAGTGCCGGATTTCTACCCCAGAGGAGCTCGAAGTCTTGGAACGTTGGCGGAGAGTGGTCGATGTTAATGGAAATTATTAGGTTGATCAATAAAATGTTGATAAAAAATTGCGTTATTTTGAAAAAATTGTCGTATTTCTGCAGATACCTTCTGGACACCCTAATATGTAGGTTGAGTTGAGTTACATTCTCAATTAAGTAAGATTTCTATTCTGAAGTCTTAGCAGTATTTCGGCTTATAGAGCGACTCTTCTTCGTAATCGGCTTGGTAGTGCGTTTTTTGTCTCTCTGAGCAAGCGTTCTGCTCCATCAAAAGTGTGAATGAGGGGAATTTTAGTGTAAGCTTTAAGGGTCGCTTCCTTGTCACTTCTTGTTGTTCAGTGTAATGCCTTTTATAACGTGTGTCACATACTACGATATCATTTGTATTAATTATTACTACTATTATTTAGCGAAAATAGGAAAGGGTACACAAGCAGCAAGGACGCTGGAGGCTGAGGAATGCAGTGAAAACTTTTGATAAATTTTTGCTTAATTTTGGATAATCAGAAATTTAAAACAACTGTCATTCTAATGGCGTTTGCATAGCTAAAAACAGGCAGTTAGTCACCTGATCCGTCTGCTCTTGTCTTCGCAATTCGCAGCGAAATGCAGGCATTAAGGATATGATGTTCGCGTGTGCTCTTTATCCGACTGATGACGAATTTGTGAGAAACGTTGAGGCCGAACTATCATCGCAGGTTTGCGGATCTTCATCTTCTTTGACTCTAGACAAACATGCTTGCCGTGCGGATTCAGATATGGAGACTAAAGAGGCATCCTTCTATTTTGCTGTGGGCCGGTAATAATGAGAACGAAATCGCTATCAGAAGTCATTGGTGGAGTGTCAACAACTACACTGGTATCGAATTACTTACTCTTCTACGGCAGTGAAGATTTCGTCAAACTTTCATGTCGTTCATCGATTCCTAGCTTTAGATTCAAGCCTCAGGAGTGTATAGGCTCTTTCTGTAATCAAAAGATATGTTGAACTGAGGTGGCGTACGTTTAGAAGCCGACCAAGTAAGAGACTACGTTCGTCTTTACAGCGATGTCGTGAAGCCCCTAATTAAAGCAGCGGACTCTTCAAGGCCGTTCGTGCTGTCGAGCCCCAGCAACGGAGTTGAAACTGAAAAGTAGGTGAAAGCACAGTGATTTGTTTTGATCTCGCAGTTATTTCAAGGCATAAACACGTCACCTCTGTGTAATTCTTTGACGCTTAAACTAGTTCAAGAAGATTGACAATAATTAGAAGCCACTCAGAGTTGTTTATGCTCATATAATGGAGCGTGATAAAGACATCAGCAATGCTTGAGTCATACTTGATCCCCAATTTTCGCACGAGCTAAACTTTCTGGAGGGGACACAAGTGCGGACACCGCTGCACGCAGTGGTTAAATATAGGGCGTTACAGACAGACAGGGAGCTAATTGAACTTGTCTTTGATTTTCAGAGAAGGAGGCGTTTCTTCGAATCCAGGAGACCCTCGCTACGGTGACATTCACTTCTACAACGACTTCATCAATCTGTGGCGCGACGATTCCTACGAGACCCCACGATGCGCTACAGAATACGGCGTACAGAGCCTTCCGTTTGCGTGAGTTTTGTGCTTTCTTCAGGTCCTAGCCGCAACACACCTGTCATCCAAACCACTTACAATTTGATTAAAGAAGGATATCGGGACAACGGACATCCTTAAACACTGTTAGCGTACCTCAGAAAAATCATTTCAGAAGACGAAATGCAGCCCTGAAATTTTCATGGGATTTGATTAGAACTAAAAACTAGAACTACGACGGCCAAGTGGCTAAATTCCTACTGAGCCAGTTTTATAAGCCAGTTCTGTAAAATTTTTCTTTAAATTTCGTTTATTAATATGATCTGAGAGGAATTCTTTTAAATGCTTTGCGAGCTTCTTTTCAGAAGCACCATGTTGAGGCACATCGACCTTTCCGAGTGGTTCTACACATCAGAGCAAGTAGTTCATCGTCAGCATAGTCCCACTGGGCTTATAACGAATCTGGCGATGGTCTTCAGTCATTTTCCAGTTAGTCTTCGTTTTGTTCGGTTGGCGACGAGTTTCCCAGTTTCGCACCTGCATTATTTTTATCTTTCTTTCGTTTTACAGCCAATTCTGCAACAATTGGCAAAATAAGTATATTACTCGAAACAGGTTCGCCTCTACAAAAAGTTCTTTATGACTTTTAAAACATAGAAATGGAAGGCGCGATAGGAGTTTGGTTCGATAACACTCTCTATTTATGAAGACCTTGAAATCTGACCGGAAACTGCTTCCAATCAGACTTCGTATATAGAGTCGACGACTTCTGACCTCAAGTCTTCAAGCGAGTTGATTGATAGGTGAGAGGAGGTCCTAAAGAACGACGTAGAATACAGAGCTAACTCATTTGTCGTCTTATTTGTTTCTATTTTCAATAAAGTTTTTTTATTTAAAAGACTATGAATTTATATGCCAACCAACACACGCATTCGACGACTGGATCTATCGGAATCCAGGAGGAGGCATGGAGTATTTTCGACCCCTCGAACTCCTAGAACTGAACTTACTTGAGAGCTCCTCTTGCTCCCCCATTGCATGAGACATTCAGGGTAATTCAGAGAAAAAAAGTGGTATGGCATGGTGCAGGTACGTTACTGTCGTGTTAATGTTGTCCCCCCCCCCCCCTCGTCTAGGATAGATCCCGACCAGGATTGTGCGTTTAACGATTAACGATTTACCGATTTACCGGCATTTTTGGTTAAAACTTTTTAACGAAATTTAACGAGGAAAATTTCCGTTAAATTGTATTAATGACATTTTACACTCCATTTTTGAAATTTTGCTTATCTTTCATGCAAATGCGCTTTGGACGACCTTTTTGGAATAGTTTTCGCAGCATCGTTGCGAAAGCGAGGAAACCCTCTACTTGAATCAGTGGAAATAGGCAGTTAATACCGTCCTCGTATTTCGAGAATCGTCGGCATTTTTCTTGCTCCTGAACAGTTTGTTTGCCTGCGCCTCCACTTTTCTCTGTCGTAGTTTCGCGTTTTTGGACTTCCTTGGCCATTTTTGGCGTTTGGTTGGTATATATTAGTTCTTCATACTTAACAACCGGTCAATTTTTTCACAGTTTTTTGTGATACTTGCTTCCAAGTGATTTTGAAAGGACATAGAAAACGGGATGAAAACGTTTCATGAATGTGTTTTCAACAGGATGATCAGCGACAGTTATACAGGAATCCTGGTCATGTGGATGGTCTCTAGCGTCAGTATTTGCCATCTACAAGTTCTTCGGTCAATTTAAGCCGTGATTACACAAAACAGATAGTGTGTGACAAAAAGGATAAGAAGCGAAACACTGAATAAAAAAGGCTTTTTTCTCCTTCCTCGCAAGTTTTCTGAAGATAGGACCGGTTCTTCGTGCAGAATCAGGTGATGATTTTAGGAGATTACATCAAGACAACATTGGACACCGCCTGATAGATGATAGCCTGCTGGTACTGCCGTTGCTCCGTTTTCATTAAATTTCATGCCATGCTGTCAACGATTTTGCTCAACCTTTTCGTCTCTTCGAAGGCTTTCGTGACAGTTTCCTTTTGGAGAAGCATAGTAAGTGTGCACGTGAAATAGTGAACAAATTTACATGAAAGGAATACAATTGAAAGGAGAACGAGATGACATTCTTCGTCAAGTATTATATATGAGGTTTGTATAAAAACTATTGCATGAAGATTTTTCAAAGTTTTTCGAATAAGGTATATCTTTGCAGGTGCAGGCCTGGCTGTAGCATGTTCCTTTGCGTCTGCGGATTCTTTCGCGTAATTTGCGAACTTACTATAGCACTTCTTTAATACCAAATGTGCTCTACAAGAATAGGATGAAATTGAGAAAGCCAAAGCACTTCGAATCTCAAGCTGTACAGTATGGCACCAGGTGCTTCAATAATACAATCAGAGCAGGCCAATTCTATTTGGAGAAGGAGGAAAAGGACAAGGTAGAACACTGCCAATATAGGGCGAGAAACTCTCTTATAGATACGTGTGCTCCATATGTATTTCCTTCAGAAGGCAGAGGAGAAAATGCTTAACAATTGAAAAGCGTTACTTGGGTGGCGAAGACAAAAATACTCAATGCAGTAGAAATCGATTCGATTAAAATTTGGTCAACGGCCAGTGGCCGTTTATTTGATTCTCTGCTGTAGTCTGCATAAGAAAAGAACCTTTTGGGACAAGAGGACCATTCTGGAAAACAGACAGTTCTATGGACTTCGTAAATATTTTCCAAAGATACCAAAGAATTTGGGATCTACCCTAGGGAATTGGCACTTTGGGGTGTCTCCCCCCCCCCCCCCCCTCCACTAGGATAGATCCATAATTCACTGTAGACCTGTAATATTGCCATGTATATAGGAGTCGAAAAGTCAATAAAATAAAAGATCTGGATTTTTACATAATAAAATACCGCCAAACTGGCTACAGTTAGGGGAAATTTTATTTAACGAATTTACCGATTTTAACGCAAAAATTTTTCGTTAAAAAATGGTCGTTAAGCATTTACCGAAAAACTTAAACCCAAACCCCTGATCCCGACGACGCTCCCTCAGTGTTATCGCTGCCTATTGAAGGGTCCATGGAGCTTATTGCAGGCAACATATCATGTTCAGGTGCCATTTCAATGTCCGCAACCACTCGCCGACCTTCACCGCTGCAAGTACTTGGGCTCATCCCTGTTCATAGATCGCTACGCGTATTTCTCACAAGCGAACCAAGCGACAACCTATAAAGTGCAGACAGAACACTACAGAAGGTAATCTCCCTTGCCGGTTTTTAACATTTGCTGTTGATTAACAGATTTTCAGGCATCGAGGTCTACTACTGCCATCAGGGCTTGGGAATACGATGTGCGCCTTGTACTGGCAGCTGAATGACGTTTGGGCTGCGCCGACATGGTCTACGATTGACATCGACCTCAACTGGAAGATGGCACACTACGAAGCTCGTCGATTCATGTCGCCAGTGATAGTTACTGTGGTATACACACTGCACTTAAGAACCTTCCACCACATACGCCAAAGAGAAAGGAGAAGGGAGGCAGCCTAACGAAGCTGTACGAACTATTTAATGTCATACTTATGTGAGTGACACTCGAAGATAGCCGGGAAAGTCTTCTGAAGAAATAACTCCCTCTGACATCTTGATCGGGTTGTCAAACGAGTGCTCACCTACGCAAGTGTATACAGTCTTCTAGTGAACAAAAGTGCAGCCACATTTTGAAATGCTACTCACTACTCAAGTGATTCATCAAATCAGTGACATAGATGCTCTTTGTTACAGTACGCTTCGGGTGTGAACGACATGGGCGTGACTCTCGTCAACGACTTGCCCACGAAGATAAAAGGAGCCAGATTACAACTGGACATGATGGCATGGACCAACGGGTTCGAACCGATCTACAGCGAGCAGCAATCGGTCGATGTTGATTCGCTGTCTGCAAAGGACATCAAAGCATCCAAGTAAGTGGAACTGCCGCTAACTTAAACTGCTGCTCTTGAGTGGTGTCCTTCCGTCTCGGTCAATCCAGTGACGTTGTAGATGATCTTCTTGGCTTGCATCGTCAAGGCTTGATGGAAGCTGTCAGGTTGTTATGGATCTTTACTTGTCAGGCCTAATGCTTTGATGATCCCGTCCTCCTCAGAAGCCTGAACATGGTGCAAGTATTAGACACGCAATCTACCCCATCAAACACCTGTTCCACTCTAGCAGTTCTCTTCCTTAGAGAAATCACACCTTAAAGGGGTAAACTCACGCTTGAACCACCTAAGAAGTGCTTCCGCAGCTCTCTGTTACAACGACCGGGAAATGAGATTTGCTGTGCAGCGTCAGATAGAGAGAAACAGGAGTAGCGTGCAGATGGAAACCACCTTAAACGAAACCGGAGCTTCCTACCAAGCGTTCTACTTCCGCGTTCATTCTATAGTGAACCTCAACGCACTCTCGAGGTAGATTTTAGGTTCAGAATTCTGTCGTCCGCTCTGTTTGCAATTCTAAACCGTCATACTACACAGCAAACCAGTAGTCTAACTATTGGCCAGTGGCCAGTGGTTCTGAGATTGCTGGTAGTGAAGCTTTGGAGGACGTTTGAGACTCATGTGAAAGCACAGTGTAACTTCATTTTTGTGGCATGCGATTAGTTAGGTTTGCACCATGCCCTGCCTGAAGCCTATCATTTCAGATTCGATTGATTCTTCATGAGCTGAATGCTTGTTAGAATCTTGTTACTATTTGGCCTGATTAACCTGTGCTCTGCTTCTTTTAACGTTTGAAACTTGACAATCACGTGAAAGACACGTGACATGAGGGCTTATTGTCATAGCAACTTAAATGCGAGCAGAAGCCCCATTTTCCAAGACGGATTCTGTGGACTGACGAGGCAACATTCAAGCTGAATGGAGAGATTCTTCTTCTCCTTCTTCAGCGTTTGTCCCGCTTTCTTGCGGGGTCCGCTTTCCTGGAATACTGGCGCCACTTTTCGCGATCAAATGCCTGATCAGGGTGTAACCTAGCCATCTTCAAGTCCTGGTGCAGCGAATCAAGCCAGCGCTACTTTGGTCTCCCTCGTGGCCGCTTTCCGGGCACCTCGAAGTTAAGGCCAGTCTTTCCGACAGTGTCACCGCTTGCGCGAAGAACATGGCCGTACCATCTCAGGCGAGCTTCACGCAATTTCACAACTATCGAGGTGACACCAAATCTTTGCCAAATGGTGTCGTTGCGCACACCGTCCAAACGCGTAACTCCAGCCGTCCACCACAGCATCTTCGTTTCCATTACGCTGAGGCGCCTTTCAATTTCTTTGGTAACGGGCCAGCAGTCAGCTCCGTAAATACCTACAGGACGAACGACTGCTCTGTAGATCTTCGATTTAAGCCGCTCTGGTGTCTTCTTGTCGCAGAGCACTCCCGTCAGATAGCGCCACTTGGACCACGCTGCACTCACGCGTGTGTTAACTTCAACTAGTAGCCCGCCATCGGTTTACCTTAATAGAGCTGGACTCATCTTCGTAAGTTGTCAAATACTCGGTTTTTCTGACATTAAGTTTGAGTCCAAATCTCTCCAAGCAATCGCACCAAGCTTGTACCTGCCGCTGGAGTTCTACCTTATCTTCGCAAGCGAGCATTACATCGTCAGCATAAAGCAACGTCAAAGGGGCTGGCCGCTGAAGATCACGTGATATGGCATCCATAACGACGATGAAGAGCAGTGGGGAGAGCGCAGAACCTTGATGTACTCTGACAGAGATGGGAAACTCCATCGACGTACCTGCTGGCGCTTGGACTCTACTCCTCGGACAAGAGTAGAGTAGCCACACCCATTCAATAAGCTCTTTGGGAACATCATGCTTAAAGCATACCATATCACTTCACGCGGAACGCGATCGAAGGCCTTCTCCATGTCGAGGAAGGCAAGATGCACCGGCTATAGTTTCTCTCGGTGCTTTTCTACAAGTAGACGAACGGCGTGTATGGCATCGATGGTGCCACACCCATGTACAAAGCCACACTGGTTGGTAGAAAGCTGGACGACGTCACGAATGCGTCCATCAACAATTCGCTCAAAGATCTTCATGCTATGCGAAAGCAAACGAATTGGACGGTAGCTTGTGCAGTGTGCTGGACAGCCACTGCCCTCTTGGCCGATTTCTTCGCTTCCTGATACAAGCGCCATCTCGGCTGTCTTGTCGCTGAGGAATGCATGGTATAACCTCTTCTTCTTACGGTCTTTTTCCTTAACCTCGTAAGTCCACGGCCATGACTGCCTGTCGACCTTACGCCGTCCCGGTTTCGCAGTGCCAAGTTCGGAGCGAGCCACTTAATTCTTGCTGGTCCGCAACGCTCGATCTGCCTAGTGCTCAGAGGAGCGATCTTCATAGTGCAGATCAGCGGTCGATGTTGCGTGGCGACCGTCTCGCACGGCACGATCTTCGCATCAGTGACTAGCCCTTGGTCTCGATTTCTCACAAGGACAAAGTCGATTTGCGTTTCAGTGTTTCCGCTAAAAAACAAGATGAGGTGGGAGGCACGTTTTCGAAACTTCGTGTTCACGATGGTGAGATCGTGCGACTCTGCATACCCAAGTATACGCTCACCATCGACGTTACGTGACCCGTATCCGAAACCACTATGACAGCAGTAACCGTTTTTTGTTGCTCCAATCCAACGTGACCATTAAGATCACCTGCAACAATAATTACGTCCAGTGACGGAACTTCTGCTGTCTTCTCATCAAGCAGGCTCCAAAACTCATCCTTGTCTCTTTCGGAGCAACCAGTCTGCGGGGCATACGCAGAAAAGAGGAGATCCATTCGCCGTTCAGCAGCGACAACGATCTTCATCATGCGGTCGCTAAAACGCTCCACGCTTGAAATCGCGTCTCGGAAGCGTTCGGAGACGATCATACCGCTGGTGGTCCTGGGACTGCCACACAAAATGGCCTTAAAGCCTCGGCCTATGTCCCTTGACTTGCTGCAGGACCACCTCGTCTCCTGCACCGCACCGAAGTCAATCTTTCTTCGCACCAGTGACTCTGCCAACTCAAAGGAGCTGCCCGGCAACGTACTCACATTCAGTGTTGCCATGCGGGTCTTTTCCACGTTGTGGGACTTTTGGACTAACACAGTTGCCCCCCCCCCCCCCGATGCCGTCCTCGGCTCCATTACCTAACTCCAACGCGACGTCGCGCGCTACCCGCGTGCGACATCGCGGCGCTGAAACGCGGACGTGCGCTCAGCGACGCATGGTTAGCCGCGGAGCACGAGCATGTTCTCAGTGTTTAAGCTCTCAGACCACATCTCTAGCAAGGAACTTGAAATCACACAGAATGTGGTAGGCAACAGTCTGCAATAGGACAATTGATCCGAGAATGGGTGATAGTGACCTTCCTTCCGTAGTATAACCATAATCACGGCTAAAATTGACCGAAGAAGTTGTAGATGGCAAATACTGACGCTAGAAACCATCCACATGACCAGGATTCCTGTATAACTGTCGCTGATCATCCTGTTGAAACCACATTCATATACCATTTCCAAGAAACGTTGAAATAAGGCGAAGTCGTGCCGCATCTCGGAAGCATCGGACCGCGACAACTCGTCCAATTTCGCCGCGCACCGTGCGGGACGCCAGGGGGGTTCGCGCGGCGTTGGGGTTATGTCTGCCCCCGGCCGTCCTCGCATCAGGGACCCTCGATACTTCTCACACTCGCCGGGCTTTGCGAGTGCCCGTCGGCTCCCGCGAACGCCGTAGCATTATTTCGCGATACATGAAGCACCCATCAACCATGCGATGTGACATGGGATCTCCATAGGCCGGCCTGTCACAAGGGCCTGTCGCCTGCACTCGAGTGTCCGTGTTCAAAAGCGGGCAGTTTCCAGTGGCACCACGTGGAGGAACGAACATCGCCACCCTGAATGGAGAGATTAATCAGCTTAATTACAGCTATTGGGCGACGGGAAACGTTAAGAGGAGCACAACACAGGTTTATCTGGCCAAGTAGCAACAAGATTGTAACAAGCATTCAACCCGTGCAGAATCAATCGAATCAGAAATAAAAGGTTTCAGGCGGGAGCATTTCGCATTCCTAACTAATCGCATGCCACAAAAATTATGTTACACTATTTTTTTTTCATACAACATCTTCAAAAGATTCACTATCAGCAATCTTAGAGCCTTTCAAACAACCTGCCTTTTTAAGAACACCTTGCATTTTTTGCAAACCATAATGTGATTTCAAGTTTTAAACCTTACAAGTTCAAAATACTCAATGCGGCCACTTTGTCAAAAAAAAATATAACAAGTATTCAATCGAAACACAATCAATAGAGTGTAAAATACAAAATTCCAGACGAATGCATGGCGCTTTTCATTCTGCTCATACGTCAGAGAATTTCCATTTTCTTAAGCTTTCAAACGAGCTTCTAACTTCTTTAGCATTTTACTTTGAGCATTGTTATAACCTTTCAAACAGTGTATACGTTTCTTTGAGACTCCCTGTATACCATTTTCAGCTCGAATTGGACACTGTTTAAATCAAATTGGACACTCTTCTTAGGACGTCTAAAATCAAATTGAGCGTTTTCAAAATAAACTGTCAAACTAAAAACTCTCAGAATGGTTAGGATAATTATTTGTTCATGGAAAATTTTGCTATAACTTTTTTTTGCAATTTTTTAGTTAAGCTGTATGAAATGAGTGTAACAACTTAATAAAATTTTCGTTTTTGAGAAAAATGTAAATTAAATTTTGTTTTAAAGCGCAACAAGGCAGCAACCATATGGTGTATTGAAAGACCAGATTACATCATGCACTCGAAAAGCGCGTCGCGATTTTTTGAATCGCGACGCGCTTTTTTTGATTGTTAGTGTAAATGCTGCTTACACGAAGCAGCAAAGTGAAGATATGTGCGTTACTTACAGCTGTTCTCGCTGCATCAAGTACGGGTGTGAAACTCCACGTAAACAACAACTTTGCTGTCAATCGATTAAAAATCGCGACGTCATGGACGAGTGCGTGGCGCAATCTCTTTTTTTTGGAATCAAAAAACTGTCACCCTCTTGCTTTTTGAAACAAGCTGTACACCATCACTTTTCCACAAAAAAAAATGGGAATTTTATAAAATTTCAAACAAGTTGTTCACTTATTGGTCAAGTGCATTAAAACTTCAAAGAAAAAAAAACGTAAAACAATAACGATTGCTCCAAGGAAAGCTGTTACAACTAGGTCACATTTGTTGGCTGACAATTGACTTTCACATTCCATTGGATTTGCTCTAAAGCGAGGAATCGTTTGGTGTAAGTTTTACTTTGAGAGGATCGCTATGAAGGAAGTGCTGCGAGTGGAAAAATCTGCCGCAATGCGTCGATTATACACTAATTAAGTGCGGTATTGTACGTATTTCCGTCAGCAATAAAGGCAGGGAGTTCGTCGTTGTATCACAGTCGTTCGACCGTGCAATGACGGAACTCCACCTGCAAGACGAATCCTTATACTGCTGAACCTCTGATGGTGAGAGCAAATTTCTTTCGCAGTGCAGACGGCTCAATCGTTTTTGGGTTACAATGGAAGATCTGCGCGTATAGATGGAAAGCTGATCGCTAGATTAGCATGATACACTCGCAAAATTGTAAGCCAGATTTTGCCTATGGTTTCCTCTTACCTCACTAATAAGCAAACATTCATCGTAAAGCTACGCACTTCTAACATTAATTGTGACTGTGAAATGGGGTCGTGTGATGTGACGTCACATTAGACAAACGTGCGAAACGATCAACCCACGCAAATATCACCAGGAATGCTGGATAGGCAGGAGTATTGATAGTATTAACAGATTTAAACTTATTAAACCGCACATCATGACCCTGAGGAAGGAATGTCTATCTTGCAACATCTTGAAATGGTCGGGTGCATACTATCCACAAGTCAGAGGACTGGAGCATGGGGCGCAGCGTCGTGAGAAAAATCTTTCGAACGGCCTGGCAGATGTGCAGGTGAAGAGGAGCGTCAAGAATCACTGCTAATGGCTTTGAATTCAGCCATGGAAAATGGCGATGTGTCGTCACGATATCAACGCAGAGCTCGTGCTTATTGCAGACAAAATGGGTCACGTGATAATAGGGTACCCATAAGTATACCTTTCATATCTGATGAAGTTACTGCTTCGATTCAAAGGAGCACAGTTCGAGCCTAGTTCCAATGTTGCTATAATCAACATTACAAACAACAATATTTAACATCTACTAGTCAGGATTAGGCACACATGTCCATACGGCAAGATCGGAGAATGTTCTCGGAAGGGAGCAAGAAGTATATCAGATTAAGTGTCAGAATTGAAACTCCACATATACAGAGGAAACAGCGAGAAAACTAGCCATTCTAGTTGGAGAACACCGGGCAAACAAGATGGTAACACCGGAACACCTCTTGGAAAGCACAGAGCAGAGGATCATAACGGCAGCGACTTTGAAATTAAGTGCAGGTGTTGGAGGTAGAAACAGAAATATCGGCAGGGAAGGCATTGCAGGTCTTCTGGATTTTTGCAAGAAACCCTGACATGAAGAACCGCCAGAAACGCCCGTAAATTACGAACGATTTTCTGCCTTCTGTGCCAAAATGCGAGCTGTAGAATGCAAAGGGCGCATGTGCAAGGCGTTATCCCCTCGCTTGTTCTATCCGGCACTGCACAATAAGTCTCATTCGCATAGTCGTACTAACAGAGAGCTGCGGAAGCACTCATTAGGTGGATCAAACGTGAGTTTATTCCTTTTTAGATGGTTTTCAGGGGTAATTTCTCTAACAAGGGAAGGGTCTGAAGCGTGTCTGAACGGCGGGAGCGAGTCATATAGTGAGAATGCCCACCCTTCAATTAGTATAAAATGTGTTTATTTTTGGCCAAGTCGTTAAATTCAAGGAGTAGGGGTCCTTGAAGTCACAATGGAATGCGGACATCACGAGTTTGGTGGTTTTGTACACCCGCGATGCCTATGCCGGCAAGCGACCAGGAGCGCAGTGGAAGTGACGTTGCTTCATGCGAGGAAGGTCGGGGGAGGGGGTTGGTTCTTCTGTGCTGCTGCATTGTTGTATTTCAACTGACTGGTTGAGGTTTGGAGAATTCTGACGTCTATACCATCTTCAGACGTTTTCTGCGCATTTTCCAGCTGCAAGCTGTGGAGAGTATTTTTACTGTGACTTTTTATTACTGACCGGATTTTTAACCACAACGTCTTCGTGAACGTGCTTCGAAGTCCTTTCGTGTGCTGGTAATCCGCTCGGCCAGCTTGATTTCCTCCCTCGAAGGCTAATTGTCTAAAGGTGGGCCACACTTCAGCGTGAGCAGGTGGATCACCACTCGAGCAGCGGTAGACATTGTTGGTGTTAGGTTTTAGAAAACCTCCAGCAGACCTCTGATTTCCAGGTGACAGACAAAGATGAGGGAAAGAGTGTATCGATGCCGTTTAGGTTAATTTGCGGGATCCGTAGACCGCGTTTCTCATTTGAGTGCTGCTTCATGCGCCTTGTACCTGTGTATCACTGATGTTGAACATTTATACATCATCATGATGAATACCACAGCACACAGCTGGAAAATGCACAGAAAACGTCTGAAATGGTATAGACGTCAGAATCCCCAAATCTCAACCATTCATTTGAAAGGCAAAAATGCAGCAGCGCTTAAGAAACGGACCCGCGACCTTCCTCGCATGAAACAACGTCACTTCCACTCCGCTCCGAGCCGCCTACCGGCAGAGGCATCGCGGGTGTACAAGACCCCAAACTCGTGACGCGTCTATTTCATTGTGACTTCAAGGACCATCTACTCTCTGGGTTTAACGACTTGGCAAAAAATAAACACATTTTTATACTAATTGGGGGGTGGGTGGGTGGAAATACTCTCAATATGACTCGCTCCCCCGGGTCAAACATGCACTTCAGAGCCCTCTCCTTGTAAGGAGGTTGAGCTGCTAGAGTGGGGCATGTGTTTGATGGGGTAAATCGGATGTCTAATACCTGCACCACGTTGAGGCCTCTGAGGAAAACGGGCGTGTCGAAACTTAAAGATCCACAAATAAGGATCGCAAATATGGCATGGCAAATAAAGATCCACCATAACAACCTCGAACGCACACAGCAAAAATAGTGACAACAATTTTCTATAAAGCCGAGGTTTTATGACGAGAGCAGCTGTAGACCTCGATGGTGCGTCCGACGCAAGCGTTCGGGCCTTGTAGGTACAGATCATCATCTTAGTTCTTCACAATTTGTGCATCAGTGAATGAAGATACACATATAAATAAATTATCAGATATTGTGGCGTGACATATGCCGAGAAACAGTTTTTCGTAAGAGCTGAAGGCGCCGTAAAAGGAAAGTGTCTTCTAGCTTCGGTCAGTCCAATAACTGTCATTCAGATGTCATTGATCCTTTCGGCTTTCACACTGTTAAGCAATTGGAAGAATGCACCCACAAAGTGGTAATTGCACCCTCAGTCAAAGCAGACCTTTTTCCAAAATTAGTAGAGAACATCACACTATGGTGCAGCAACTGTGCTTTTGACCAGAGTAGGTAATGGTGAGGCAAAGCACACTGTTTCACATGGCAACTAGGAAGAAACTGATTTGAATCGTTTCTATCACGACCGTCAGCTTAACTGGTTCCATGCTGATATCAGCGGCCAGGTCATCCCGATATACAGGTGAATGCTGATCGGTCCCACGAGGTGTGGATGTTGCGTCAAAACGGCGCCGGTGGTGTAATGGCGTAGAGCATTCCCGCCCGGTTAGAGGGAGGTGCGGGTTCGAGTCCCGCCAGGCGCTAGAAGTTTTGATCGCAACAAAACATCGTTATGGCAACTAGGATTATTCCTTAATCTGCTTCGCTACAATTCGCCATATTACTGTCGTTCTTTTCGATGTGAAAGAAATGAGCCCTCTTGATGCTGCTTACAAAGAAATTGACTGTGTGTCATATCAAGCTCCAGCTCTTTGGGAGAATGTTCCACACATTTGTACATTATCTGGGGCACAGGTAGAGGAACAAAGGAGGCTTGTTGAGTTACCGACATGTTTTCATGTCTTTACAATCCACCCAATGAAAACTCTTCGCAAAAGTTATTTTCCCTAACCTACATGTTATTCTAGCATACATATGTAGTACGTAAGCCTCAAATGTGGGGTGGTTATAGTGATCCAGGCTTCATCCCAAGGCATCTTGCATACCCCCGAGTAGCTCCAGCGACCAGTCGTACACCAGATGCCTTAGATAGTGCGTAATGCGGTTTTTCGCTTCATTCCAATGTACATGTCTCATTTAATTCAACTGGAAGCAAATGAATCGGCGACGAATCACGAAATGAATCGGCGTCCTCTTTAGAGTTTCTATCTCACTATTTTCTCTAGGCCAAAGTCTCGCTGGCTAACTGGCGATGCGGATTTCTTGATAAGAGGCCGACTTCTAGACAGCTCTGGTGAGAATCTTGCTCCCGAGACCGTTCTTCTACCCGACAAACTTTACCAGGTACCGCTGCTTTTGAAGCTCTTTCGAGATACATTCAAAATCCACTAGTTCTAATGCGTTTTGGTCGGTCATTTCATTGTGTTCTCAGATTGACTTCAAGTTGCTCGGTGATGTGTCGATCGCCGAGGTGAAGCAACTGGATAAACTCACCTACTCGGTGACGGTCAATGCTACCAGTCTGTCACCGTATACATGGATCTCCGTCTCGAAGCGTTTCCTCGGTTGGTTCTCCGACAACGGCTTCACAATGACAGTTCCCAGTCGCGTGCTGAAGCTCCACTTGCGAGAGCCGCTTGACTTATCCAGGAACGACTTCAAAGTTTGCAACTTGAAAAATTGTGGTGCTTTATGAAGTTACTAGCACTGAGGCTTGTGGAGGTTCGGACGAGATG